>OY992532.1:174759979-175026278 GCA_963921185.1 Dasysyrphus tricinctus | reverse complement strand
ATCAACATTATTAAAGGCCCCTTCTATGTCAAGGAAAGCTGCTAAAGTGAATTCCTTGAAGTGGATTGATTTTTCAACTGTGCAGACCACTTCATGGAGTGCTGTCTCAACAGATTTGCCCTTCAAGTACGCATGTTGGGCCTATGAGAGCACACCATTATTCAGTTTTAGGCGAATATGAGTGCCAATTAACCTTTCTAAGGTCTTCAGGAGAAAGGAGGAAAGGCTAATAGGTCTGAAGTCCTTCGGTTCGGTATGGGTGGGCTTGCCAGCTTTTGGAATGAAGATGACATTGACTTCTTTCCATCTAGCGGGGATATAGGTGATGTTTAGACATTTAGACAACCTATATAAATATCCACTAGAATCAGAACAATTATATCTTTAGAGCTTTGAAGCATCATTGGAATGATTCCATTAGGCCCTGCAGACTTGATGCTGAGAAGGAGTCAATGGCCCAAGCCACCTTCCTACTGTCTACGATTTGTTTACCTATATCATAGATTTCACTTATGTTGGGCCCTCTGTCCACAGGAGATGTACTGCTAGTACATCCTGGGAAGTGAGTGCTTATAAGTGACTCTAAGGTTCAGAGCAGGAGTCCGTCCAGGTGTTATCCGGGCTTTTTAGAAATTCCGGGGGAATGGGTACCTTAGACATGACTTTCCTGAGCCTAGCAGCTTCATTCGTAGACTCGAGGTCTGAACAAAATTTTTGCCAGGCTGCTTCTTTTAGCATAGGTCGTTCGGTTTTTGTATATTGACCAAGTGTTTTAAGGAAATATCACTAATAGGCACCTCTGCTTCGCGACTGAATATACCCCAAGCGGAGCATGCAAAAATATATAAAAATAAAAAATAATTTTGGTGGCGCAACAGTTTGGGAGAACCAGGGCCTAGTGACTTACAACTCTCAACCATTCCTGTGTGCGTGTTGTTATCAAAAATGGAGGGGACTTACAAATTTTTGCCGAGTTCGAACGGCTATTTATGAGAAGCACTTATTCACGGGAAGTACCTATACTTTAGGTGGATTTGTCAGTTCTTTCTAAACGAAAAATTTTGAAAAGTAGTTTTAACTTGTACCTAATTAATAAATGTTAGAAATTCTTAATTTGTGATCGGTAGATTTTTAAATACATGAAAATAATTTATGTGTTGAAAAAAAATTTTAAAAATCTACAGCTCGAAATGGAATTTGGAAGTCAGAATTTGTAAAATAGAGAATTCAAAAATAAATCACCACAGGTAAATAAGGGCTGGCCACGATACCAGAAAAGTATAGGTCTCGTTTGGTATCGGTATTGATGGAAACTGAAACGATACAGAGACCAGCTTCAAAGTATCCAAAAATGATGCCGAGCAGATACCGAATTTATGGACCTAAATTTACCGAGACTCTCAGTGGTATCATTTGGAATCGGCAGAAAAAGAGATTTGGAATATTTACTTCTAATTTATTAGAAGCAAAGAATTCTTCTTATGGGTTTCTTGGAATCGGCTCAAACAGTTTGAATTAAACTTTCCCAGTTTGCTCAATTTAGCAGAGAGAAGGTTAAAGAAGTAGTTTTATTTAATACATCCCACTGCGGCGCCCATTTTTCTTATGCTTGGTCTTTCGGTAACGTCTCCAATGATCTCCATGAAATTTTCAGAGTTCATTTAAGCTGTTCGATGGCAATGGTAGTGATTTTAGTTAAATTCACTCACTGCAACACCCATTTTGTTATATCTTGGTCTTTCGGAATTGGATCTAATAATTTTTGTAGCAATTTTACCAAACCTATTATTTGAATAACCAGTTACGAGTACCATCCATATTGAATCGTTTTCTATTTGTTTTTTTCTGTTTTTTGTATGCTCAGCTGATATGAATTAAACTTTTTATACGGCTTAGGGCCTGTTTCACAATATCCTGATTAATTATTTGACATTTCAATTTTGAGGTTGGGTCATAAGTGCATAAATAAATAAATAAATTTGGTGGTGCAACAGCTCGAGGAGAACCAGGGGCTTGTGACCTTAAGCTCTCAACGATTTCTTTGTGCGTGTTGTTGGCAGGAATGGAGCGGACCTACAATTTTTTGGTGGGTCCGAACGGCAAGATGAGACACATTTTTCATGACAACAAATACCTACTCTTGGAGGAAAACATTTTAGTTTTTTTTTTTAGATCAGAAGTCTATATCTAAGAAAATATTTTTCGGTTTATAACCTTTTCAGGCTCAGTTTTAACGATACCGAGACGATACTTACAAAAGTATAGTAGTTTGGCTCAAGCCCTTTTTAAACGAAATTCTGGATCCGCGTCTGCGTGCGTTAGTTTTGCTACGGGTTCGAATAAATATCAATTGCATATCAAATAACTAGACTAAAGTCCTTTTGTTACATTTTTGATCTTGTCTGTCACCTTTTTGTTAACTTCCAAACAGTCTTATTTTATTTTATGGTTAGAAATCGTCTGTTACCTATTTTTTTGGTTAAAACTACCAACATGACTTGATGGCTTTAGGACCATAGGTGAGTGCACAATGGAGAGCTTTTCTCGTTCAAGCATCCTATACGTCTTATTTCTTCAGGTCCAGGAGGTCTTAAAATCCTTCTTCATAGGTTTTTCGGTTTTATTGGTTTTGGGCGTATATGCTGCAGATCAATAACTATACTTCTTAGGTGGTTTCCAATGATGACAATTTGCATACTTACGTGTGCAGTCTCTTATCGCAGCTGTAATAAATGTTATAATATTTTCTTTTTATCATTTTGATCCAATTCATCATATCACCTAGCTTTTAGTTATAATTTCATTTCAGGTATACCGCGTATGAGGACAGGCTGAAGCTTTTGAGTTGCACCTAGGGTGTAAGTTGTTCTCACGTTCCTGGTGTGATACTCTCAAGTTCAAATCTTGACGTTCAGGGGTCTTGTTTCCATTTGAAGGATATCAATATCCAAGGTGAATCATTTCTCTGTTATAACTGAAACTGTCTTACGTGGTAGGGAAGCTAGCCCGATGACACAACCCCCAAAACCAGGGGGTTGGGGTCCTTCGTTAACTCTTAGACATCAGCACGCCAGATATTCTGATGCCATAGTAGGTAACTGACCAGGGTGAAGTGAAAGCTTCCATTGGTCCATCAACAACCATCTCTTTTTTATGGTGTTCACCCAGTAAAGTTGTTCGACCTATATGGCACTGGAGACACCACCACGACCAAATATTCTGTCTTAATTTTTGTCCCTACTTTCCATACTTCTGGACAACCATCTCTACTAAATTTCTTCTTTCTTTTCGAAAGTAGCTTTGTGAGAACGCTCTTTTGATGCTAGTTCAAACCTTCCTTTTCCCTTTCGTTCTATGATTGAAATGGTGGACTGTTCATAAGAATTCACTTAAACTTTTTATTCGAAATCCCTTACAGTTCTCTCTACTACTTATGCCTACAGAATATTGTAGGCCTCAATTATACATAAAGAATTTCTAAATATTTTAAATGGACTTTGGCAAACGAATTTCAAGAGAAAGTCACATTTATAAATACGTGCGTTTATAAAAGACTGAATATAAAAATTAATGTATTCTGCAAATACTCGTTCAAAATGTCTCATACATATCAGCTACAATATAATATACCTACATAGCTTAAGCAATTCATGCTCTTATCGACCCAACCAATTCCATTATCATATCAACAATATTAGTAAATTTTCGAATGTTTGTCGAGAAAAATGACGACCTCTGCAGTGTTGAATATAGAACAATCTTCCATGCCTACATTATATTATATCCTCTTCTGAAAACGACGACGACGCGACTTACAAAAATAATGTCGTCCTTTATTCATATTTGACCCGCTATCTCCCTCTTTCGAAAACAACATGAAATTATGCTGAAGATGACAAAAATTAAAGACCAATTTTTAAGAGCTACAACAACAACAACAACAACCAACAAATAATATCTGATGAATGCAAAATACGATGCCATACACACATGTAGGACAATAAAAACAAATTGCCAACGCCATTGAAGTCATTCCAGCATCCGCAGCTATTCAAGATTTTTCCTTTTTTTCTTCCTTTCGTATCTTGTTTTCTCTTTGAATTTTATTTTTACTATAGCCGTTACGGGTTTTGTGTCCCGTTGGTTCCATGCTTTTTTTTTGTACAAAAATTCAAGTCGCGTAGAAGATGACTGTATGCATGGAATATTATGAAAATAACAATAATTTCGAAAGAAAGTCCCACATGGGTGGGAGATAAATGGCGGATATACCTACATGTTTTCGACGTTCCAGCGCAGCGTAGCTTCACTCATGAAGTTGGAATTACCGACAGATTGATGTTGCTCGAAACACATTTTTCAACCGTACAACAAAAGCATGTTTTGCTTTTTTATATTACTAACAATGTGGGTGCTTTAGAACTGGGTTTATAGTATAGGTACTTATGAGCATCTTTACATGTGATGGCTTTTACAGAAAAGTTCACAAGGATTATTGAATTAGAAACAAGTCCTTAAAATAATGGGAGTTTATTCGATTGATTTATAATAACACCTTTTTCATGAAAAAATTAAAATTCCAAACGTAGAATATAGATAGAATCAAAAATTCGTGGGGGGGGGGGGCATATTGCTAATATATTGTTTTCAATTTTTTTTAGTGAGGAATTTTGTTAAATACGATTCCTGCCATCAATCTGGAAGCGCTAGGCCTTAATACCAGAATAATGCGCTTTAACAACGCTTTAATAATAAACATGTTTTATACTAGTTTCACTTCACAAAATAAAAAACAGATTTTTGTGGTCTTATGGCCGTCCTAGCACTGTCAGATTGAAGGCATATTGTTTGTATAATTTATAAAAACTTTTAACTTTGCTCATTTCCTTGCATTTTCAAAGTGCATGGTGGTCAAAGGTCCGCGGAATCGCTGCCAGGTTACTACCATGAAGTTTGCACTGATGGAAATAGTACGCCCACAAAATTTGGAGCGGTATAACACATTTTTGGTAGCTCTCGGTCTAAGACCGACACGGTTACATATACCGATACCAAGACAAGACTTTGTTTTATGAATCAGAGCCCCATACTGTTACAATTTTGATGATGCATGCCGTGACGATTGTATCGTTTGGTTTTGTATCGTGGCCAGCCTTAATAATTCTGTTTATCTATTTGTCTGTCGGTTCGGCTACATTCTTAACGGCTGGATCGATTTTATTCAAATTTATAACGTAAATCATCATCATCAAGTCCTGTATCCCCGATTCGGGCATAGGGCGCCAACAAATCGTTTCCATCATTCACGGTCTGCAGTTTGATATTTTAACTGCGGCCACGTCTTTCTCTGGGAATCTGCTTCTGCTAGAACTGTTGATTTCCATGTTGCTCTTGGATTCCATTCAAAGGACTGCTTTGCTATTTACGCTCTTTTATGTCAACTTCCAGCCGCTCTTGACTTGTCCTGCACTACAATTCTTCATTTAATATAATTTGTGGTCAGTGAATTGTTAGAACATGGCATAGAAAGCGATTGACAAAGGCCTGCAATTTCCTCGAGATAGTAGTCGTGGGTTTCAGGTTTTGCAAGCATAACAGCATGGATTTGACATTGGATTCGAAGAATCTCAACTGAGTGCGTAAGGAGATTTGATTGGATCTCCAAATTTGGGACAGAGAACCAAAGGCTGTGCGAGCTTTATTTTTTCTACTACCATTTGCTGAAACAATACTTTCAAGGTAGTTAAATTGTTCAACCTCTTCAACTGGCGTCTCCTGTATAAAAATAGGCCGCTCCACACGCCTATGAGCATTATTTTTGTCTTTTTGCTATTTATTTTATGACCACTCGACTCTACTTTCGCCTTCAGTGCTTGACACATCCCGTTCAGCCCGCTGATGTTATTTGCCAGGAGACGTATATCATCGGCATAGTCTTAGTGACTAAGCATTTCAAACGGTTTCCATTGAATGCCTTGTCTCTCCGCTGTTCCAACGCTGGCAATCAAAATATCATTTTACACCAGTAGAAAGAGAATTTGCGATGGAATATCCCCCTGTCTCACACCCTGCCGCACTTCGAAAGAGTCGGATAGCTGCCCAATGTGTAAAACAAAACATCTTGCGTTGTT
Source organism: Dasysyrphus tricinctus (assembly GCA_963921185.1). NCBI lineage: Eukaryota > Metazoa > Arthropoda > Insecta > Diptera > Syrphidae > Dasysyrphus > Dasysyrphus tricinctus. The sequence goes on along the minus strand of OY992532.1, from coordinate 175,020,147 downwards.
ATAGTACTCTCTTATAATGACAACAATTTTTGGGGGAACTCCCCTACCAAGAAGTGATCTCCATACATTCACGGTTGACTCGGTCAAAGGCCTTCTCAAAATCCATGAACATGAGGTAAATCGGTGATTGAAACTCCCCAGACAGCTGAAGAACGATACGAAAATTGTTGATATGGTTGACACACGACCCACTGCGAAAACCAGCTTGGTGCCTCTTGAGTGTAGATTCGATTCTAACCTTTATCGGAAGGAAATCCGTCAAGTCAGGCTGCTATGTTGTTTTTGAGAAGAGTTATCGAAGATTTGGTTCGGTGTCAATACCCCTATAAGATCTACGCATCTCGTTTAGTTGGGGCAATTCCACACTCTGCTCAACGTAATCCTCACTAAGCAAGGCACAAAAATTATCCTTCCACCTGCGTTGCTGATCCTCAATTGAAACCAAAAGTGTACACTCCACATCCACTACAGGATGATTGATATTGCTTTTTTTTCCGACAACTTCCTTAGGTATTTGGTACAGTTCCCTCATATCTCCTCTTCTTGCAGCGTTCTCCGCATTTCCTGCGAGACCGTCTAACCTCACCCGCTTGTCACGTCTCACACCGCGATAGACCATCTTATGTGCTAGGCGATACTTTCTTCGCAATTCAGCCTTTTGTTGAGCATCTGCTTCGGTATTTATTTGCATCTTCAATGATTCTCGAAGCTCGATTTTATCACAGCTGTCCTAGGATATCCCATAGTCTTTAACTCTCGTCTGCTTGGGTACAGCTTCGGATCCATCCTCCATTTAAACACTTTTTATATCACCCCACATCTCATCAATTGTTGAATTCCGTTTAATGACAAAGCTCTGTCGTTAAGGTTGGTGGCATATTTACGTCATACATATGTTGGGATCACTTAAAGCATTCGTATTGAAATTCGAACTCCTTGCTGCACCCTATGATTGTCGTTGTTAGCTGCGGTTCGTAGCTTAAGACTCATGAGAACCATGGTGGTCACTTTCTATGTCAGCATTTCTAATACTTCAAACATCGCACATTGACTTCCTCCATCGTCCCGTCCACCCAGTACAAGACGATTAGCGTTACAAAAATCGACCAGCAAATCACCGTTTTCATTCCGTGATCATAAAGGATATGCCCCAATAATCGGAACATTCTGACATTCCTTTTTTTATATTGGTAAAATTAAAGCTTCTCTAATTCAATAAGGTATCAAACCAGTTTCCAACACATCGTTATAAATTTCTGCAAGCCTGTTGATCAACTCTGTGGTGTTATATTTATAAAACTCAGCTGAGATCCCTTCAGATCCAGCTGCTTTTCCATCCTTTCTTCATTGCTCTAATTACTTCCTGCTGAGTTATGTCTGCATCCAACACTTCATTAGAAAAACCAGAAGGAGTTAGCATAATAAAACTTATTATCGTGAACCGTATTCAATGAATTCCTGAAGTGGGTTGCCGTTGTCAAAAGGTTCGGGTTTAGTTTTTGATGGATGGTGAGGTTTTGCGTTCAGATCCCTCACTTATAGTTCCCAAAGTCCTTCGCATTCTGAAAATAGGCCAATCCGTTGGATTCGGCTTCAAAAAATATCGCTTTTCTCCTCTTACACAATGCCTTTTAAGGTGGCCGTCACACCGTGCAAGTAAAGTACTTGCAGCAATTGTTTCAAAAATTTCGGTTTTGAAATATTCGTGCAAGTACTTGCAGAGAGCAGTCACACCAGGCAAGTAAATTGCTTGCTGAAACGACTTTTTACTTGCTGGCAAAACAAACTTGCTGCAAGTACTTTTCAGGTCGTCACACCGAGCAAGCAAGTACATGCTGAAATTAATTGCTGAAAGTACTTGCTGCAAGTAATTGCTGAAATTACTTGCTGAAATTAATTTCTGAAAGTACTTGCACGTGTAAACGGGTGTGATTTTGCCATTCTCAGTTCAGTTTGGTTTATTGTTTCTTCAGAAATAGATCTGGATGGATAATCCAGATTTTGAAGAAGAATTTTTTACGAGGAAATGGTTTTTGAACATGAAAATTAGTTGAAATTGAGGCAGTTGGTTCTTGTAGATTATTATTATTAGTAAAAATAACATGCGATTGATTGCAGCAAATTTACTAAAAGCTGTTATAAGCCGAATTTTAAGAGCAATTACGTACGATCCAGTCGTTCCTAAATATTATTACTATCAAAAAACATGTATTTAAAAACAATACGAGACCCTGTTCTATGTTGGAGAATTTGAAACCAAAAAATGCGGCTGATCGATGATAAATAATTTTGGTATGGTATGACCCTGTTTTGAAAGTCGTGCTGAAAATCCGTACTTTACAACACTGATGAGAGACTTCTGGGCAGAGGGGGACGATTTTTTCTGTAATTTTGATCGAAAAACATACGTTCGCTCGCAAGCAAGTAAAAAACTTGCTTGCGCAAATCCTGCAAGTGGCAAGTACTTGCGGCAAGTGATTTCAAGTGTTTTACTTGCTTGCAAGCGCTTGCAGGAACTAGTCACACCGTGCAAGCATTGCTTGAGCAAGTACTTGCAGGAAAGTAAATCACTTGCAGCAATTAATTACTTGCAAGTACTTTTTCTTGGTCGTCACACCAGGCAAGTTTTACTTGCCGCAAGTACTTTCTCGCAAGTAAATCACTTGCAGCAATTACTTGCTGCAAGTACTTTTCGGGTCGTCACACCAGGCAAGTTTTACTTGCAGCAATCATTTTACTTGCTGCAAGTACTTGCGGCAAGTAAAACTTGCCTGGTGTGACGGCACCTTTAGTCACTGTTTGCTTGTATATTAAGGTTTTTGATATAACTTTCATAATCCTGAAATGCTGCTAGCCAACTAAATGATATCTGTCCGGTTTTCTTACATTCATGATCAAACCAAGGAGCAACATAGACTACTCGAACATTACTTGATGTGTTATAGAGATCTGATTAGCCTATTTGATGATCTCTTCTAAATTTCTTAGGTCACGCTGACGTTGACTTTGAAGGGTTATGTTTGGCTGGGGTTCAAATACCTCCACTCGAAATTTTTGGAATACAAAAAAATCATAAAGAAAAGAACGAAAAATTCCAAGATCTTCTATTCCTTCTCAAAAAATAGGTACCACATTTCAATACTAGTTTCATATTTTCGCGAATTTTAAGGAAAATCACTCTGAATGTTTATATTTATGTTGATGTTTATCATTCAGAGCCCCAAAATAATGAAAGTTTCTGGAAATATTAACGCCATTTGAAGCAGTTTTTAAATTCACGAAAACTTGAGGCTTTCAAAATCAACAACAATTATTTTTCCGGTAATTTGCACCCAGGACTTTGATTTGTTGTTTAAATTCCTCCAAATAACCAATTTCCACCCTAAAATTAGTAAAATTTTTTTCAAAAACTGCAAACACATTTCAGCATACAATTAAAAATTAATAAAAGCCTTGGATACAAAAACTACAATTGTACTTAATGACTCAAAATTTGGAAATATTTATTTGAAAAAGAAAATCTTTTTTTTTTAACTTTAAAATTTAAAATAATTATTTTTTCAAAAACATTACAATTAAAATTTTAAAAGCTTTTTAAAGAATGAATTTTTACTTAAAATAAACAATAGCATGAGATTGTACGTGTTGCCGTTGATTCTGATATTTTGGGTCTACTTTTAAGAAAATTGTCCTTATTGCCTAAAAAGAAGGGGAGGAGCAAGACCCCTTCCAATACGTTTTTTCGTGTCCGAGCCTTACCTTTTATATAGGACATTAGAGGTAAATTACGAAGGGGTCATTCATATAGGGCGAAAGCACCAAGATTCATGGATATAAAATTGTAAAATTATTTTTCATTATCCTATACTTCCATATTAAGCAGAAAAATCGTAGATTTCAGGGCCAGTTTTGGTGTGCTTGATTTGTTAACTATTTTTGTTTTTTTTTTTTTTAAATAAAAGCCCTTACTTGCGTTTGTAACGCTAAAAAAAAGATTTGACAGAAGAATAAAACTGTGTGCAAACTTGTGACAAGTGTTTTGTGAATTTAAAGTGAAGTTTTACGAATAAACTCATCAAAATTACTAACGAAATGGATGCTGATAACAAAAAACCATTCAAGATCAAGGACATAACACGAAACATTAAGAAAGCGGTTGTTGCATCCTCACTCGAAGAAATTCGTACAAAAGTGGCGGAAAAGTTTGAAAAAGTTGATCTCCTGCCAACGATACATTTGGATTCGGATGGAACAGAAATAGATGATGAGGAATATTTTAGAACTCTTGAACCCAATACTGAACTAATAGCTGTTTTTCCCGGTGAACATTGGGTTGATCCAACACACTACGTAACAATCTCCATCAGCCATCGAGAATACGCCGACCACCACAGCTGCCGTAGCCGAGACGAATCGTATCAAGAAACTCGTTGGCCAACTTCAGAGCAACCAGGGGCGGACTGGGGATCAAAGGGCCTCCCGGGACTTTAAGAAAAAGGGCCACAGATTGGATTTAAGTTTAAGGTATAGTTTTGAATTCTAAGGTTAAAGTTTAATTTTGTTGAAACAGCTATTTTTAGTTTATGGCTGCGTCACCTGGCAGTAATTAGTTTGAGTTTCAAGCAAGCATACAAAATTGCAAAATGTTCTTGTGGGTCTCATGCAGTAATATTACATTAATTTTACGACCTTAAGTGGGTGTGACTTTCAGTTTAGACAAAACAAAATTACGCTAGTCAAAAAAAATTATGGGAATTAAGGGAGATATGAAACAAAAAGTATTCTTAATGTTCATATTTCTTATTCTTTTTTTTTCAATAATTTGTTAGAAATTATTTTTTTAAGCTACGGTTATTGTGCAATCACAAGGGATTGCATGAATTGATGAAACGCATTAAATATTTTCAAAAAATAAATTGGGGTTGGGTATGAAATCCCGAATGCCATAATCCCGAATGCCAAAATCCTGAAAGACAAGATCCCGAATGGGCAAAATCCCGAATGGACAGAATCCCGAATTGCTAAAATCCCGAATTCTAGAATCCCGAATGCCATAATCCCGAATGCCAAAATCCCAGTTGGCTTTGTACTTTTTTGGTATTAAAAATCGCGCGCACGATTCTAGCCTTCAAAATATACATTTTGTAATGTTAAGAATATTATTTATTTTCAATGAATAGTTGGTCAGTTTTTTAACAATTTACTTTTGAAAAAGTTTATCTACTATCAAATTGATAATTGGCAATCATAATAAGAGTGTGTAGCAACCCAAGCAGATGCTGAGAACAATTTATGACACAATCCCAAAATCAACTTCTCCAAGTAAGCGATGCTTGTTCTAGAACAAATAGATATTACGCGGAAACGGAACAAGAACATTGTCTTCTCATTATTTGTAAAGAGTAGACGTAGATTCGTTTGGATAAAACTTAAACTAAATAAAAGTTACGATTGGAAACTATTGTTTTTTTTTTAATCATTAAAGAAGAATTCAATTAATGTATGTATTATATCTCAAGATTTATAAGTGACTATTTATTTTAAAATTTCTTTTATAGGCAATGTCATGATGCCAAGGCGAGCCGAATTCAAAAGCCATACAAAACAGTTTGATTTCTTTAAAATTACTGAATAGTAGATACTAAAAAAGTATTGAAATTCGGGATTCAGTCCCAAATGTTTTCGGGATTTTTTGTCATTCGGGATTTTGGCTTTTGGGATTTTGTCCATTCGGGATTTTGGGTATTCGGGATTATAGCATTCGGGATTTTCATTTTTTGCTTTTTGGAATTTTGGAATTCGGGATCTTGTACCCTCCCCAATAAATTGAAGTCGAATTTTCTTCAATTTTTTTTCTCGAGTGAATCAAATAAATTGTTTAGCTTTAATTTCACAATTTTTCACTGTAGCATGATTTTTCTGATTGAAATTTTTGATATTGATTGAAAAAATAAAGGCTGGTGCTTTTGACAGCAATATCTCAGCAGTTTTAAAAATTTAAATTAAATAAGGTAGGTACTTTAAGAACTATTTCTCCAGTAACAGTAACTGTGATTAATAAAAATTACAAACAAATATTTTATTAATCCATTTGCAAATTTTCAATTATTGAACAATCCAAATCTTAGGGCAAGTATGTTCACACCCCGTCAACTTTAATCAATGATTATTCTAGTTGATTATTATTGAATGCGTTTGTTCAGCAAAATTTTCAACAGAAAATCTATAATTTGAGCACTTTAATTGAGAAATCACTAATTCGCTGATTCTGTTTGATAAGTAGAATTTAATCAAAGATTTCCTGAAATTTCTTTTGCTCATAATTGGTTAAGACGTTGTGCTTTTTTGCAAAGGATAAAATTTATAGAAAAACCACAACTTGGACAAAATTTTATCACTAGGTATCACAAAATGCCAGCACTACCCAAACTTCTAACTGCCCGTGTTCTTTTACACAAAAAAATTAACTTTCTAAAGCTCACTCACCATAAACAAACATCAACTTTGTTTATGGTGAGTGACTGACTACTTCTAACAATTTATTTGACAGATATACTGGAAAATCGGAAGATAGATAAATAGATAATAAAAGATAGATAATATAATTTTATTTTCCATATATTTTTTAACAAAAACATGATTAAGCTGGTATTCGAAATTAAATATGACAGTACCTAACTTGTTTTTAAGTCGTCTGTCAGGGAAAATCGGAAGATGATTATTTCAAAAACCATGATCAAATTTCAGTTTGATCATGGTTTTCGGAAGATGCTTATTTCAAAAACCATGATCAAACTGAAATTTGAGTGAATAAAAGCTCAATGATGATCACAGATTCATAACTATGGATTAAACAGAATCAGTGATAATCTAGTTGCAGATCTAACCCACTGTGAACAAACTGGCCCTATGCTAGACCAAGAAATTTTGGAAATCACGTTTTATCAAATATCTCGTGAATCGTGAACCGACAAAAGTAGTATTATTTTTTTCTTAGTTTTTTAGAAATAAAAAAAATGAAAGGTACCTTCTCCCAAAAAAGAATTAATAATATATCGTACTTCTTTGCCTTTGCCTATTATAAACTTAACAAAACAAACAAGAAATTGGAAAAATTATTTTCTGTTATCTTTTTATATTTTCTCAAAAACAAAGAAAAAGAATATAAAAATGAAAAGTGGTGCTTAACTACACAAAATTTTGAAATAACAATCAACTTGAAAAAAAGGTTCACAAGTTTTTCAAAAATATTGACTTTCAAATTTAATTTCTCAAAAACTTTCCACTAAAAAAACCTGATTCAAAAAACAAATAAAAGAATAGAATATTAGTTTTCGAAAAAAAGGAGAAAATTGCAGAAAAAAAGACTCTTGACCTGTTAATTCATCATTTTATAAAAACATCTACTTAATTAACAATCATTGACCAGAGACTTTAATATTTTAAATATTTTTTTTACTAACTTCTCTTCTCTGACAGTAAACTCCACGGATATTAGCATTGCGGTTTCAAGGTGATCTTGCGTCATAATATTTCTCCATCGATTTTTGATGTGTTTAAAATTTGAAAATGATCTCTTGCAAGTAACTTGTGTACATGAAAATGTCAGCATCAAATTATATGCTAAGAAAAGCTTTTCTCCACATTGTTCTTGTTTTTTCTTGTTTCTTTCTGTTTCTTGACGTTCGTCCTCTGCCTCATCATTAGCCGCATTTTATTATTCACGTGATCTGATCCGGATCAATTTTTAACAAGTAATTGCAAAAGCAACATGGGATCCTGTTTTTTATCTGGATCTATTTCAGTGATCCAAAAATTGCTAAGTGAATAATCTCAGTAGCGCAAAGAAAAGAGGCAACAGATACATGAAACATAAACAAACCTAAGGCAAAAAGAGACGGCTATTTAACACTCCTGTCACTATGATCCTGTTTGTTTTATTTATCGTGATCTGATCCGGATCAGATAAAATATGGCAATTTATTCTCATCTTTTGAATTCAGGTAATGCACCTAACTTTCAGACGTTTTAAAGTACTCATCATTGTCATTTTTATTTATTTTTATTTTGCATATTTAATTTTTTGGAACTGTAAAATTTTTCTATCAACTTTTGAATACCTAAAGATACGTAGAGGCTACCAACCGAGTTTTGGAGGAATCCAAAGATTCATAGAGTTCACCAACCAAGTTCTTGGGGCCTCCAGAGATCCGAAGAGACAACCAACCAACTTCTTGGGGCCTCCAGAGATCCGTAGAGGCCACCAACCGAGTTTTAGGAGTTTCCAAAGATTTATAGAGGCCACCAACCGATTTCTGGGGGCCTCCAGAGATCTGTAGAGGCCATCAACCGAGGTCTGGAGGCTTCCAGAGATCCGTAGAGGCCATCAAACGAGATCTGGGGGCCTCCAAAGATCCGTAGAGGTCACAAACCAAGGTCTGGAGGCCTCCAGAGATCTGTAGAGGCCACCAACCGAAGTCTGGAAGCCTCCTGAGATTCGAAGAGGCCACCAACCGAGGTCTGGGGGCCTCCAGAGATCTGTAGAGGCCACCAACCGAGGTCTAGAGGCCTCCAGAGATCCATAGAGGCCAACAAACGAGATCTGGGGGCCTCCAAAGATCCGTAGAGGCCAAAAACCAAGGTTTTTAGGCCTCCAGAGATCTGTAGAGGCCACCAACTGAGGTCTGGAGGCCTGCAGATATCTGTAGAGGCCACCAACCGAAGTCTGGAGGCCTCCATAGATCCGTAGAGGCCACCAACCGAGGTCTGGAGACCTCCAAAGATCGGTAGAGGCCACCAACTGAGTTCTGGGGGCCTCCAAAGATCCTTAGAGGCCACCATCCGAGTTTTTGAGGCTTTCAAAGATCCTTAGAGGCCACCAAGTGAGTTTTTGGGGGCCTCAAAATATCCATTTTGATCCACAAAAAGTCTATATTTAGTGTGAGTCCAATTTTGTTATGACAATTTTTTCTTAAAAAAAAAACTTTTTGCTTGCCCGGGGGCCCACCGGGCAAAATCCCGGTTGCCCGGTGGCCCAGTCCGCCCCTGAGAGCAACCTATGCAACGTGTCCGTGATGAGTGACCCTGACTTGGATTCACTGTCGAACATGGACCCCAATTCCTTGGTTGATATCACCGGCAAGGATTTCATGGAGCAGCTGAAGGATTCAGGCAGACCACTGTGTGCAAAGCGAACCGCTGAGGACCGAATTAACCTGCTAAAACTACTCAAAGATGGAGCTATCTTCTGTTCGGAACGTTATCCAGAAGATGCTGAAGACATTGATTTGGAAATAAATATTCGTGATGTATCACCTACCGCCGATAACACACCCCCGATGACAATCGAACTTCACCAACATCATCATCATCAACATCAACAGAAAAAACTTTCAACCACAGCCTCAAAGGCCGACATTTGACTACCAATAATATCAACAATAACATGAGATTTAGAGAATGTTTACAAGGACAAGGGCTGAGGATTGAGATGCATAGCAAACACCAACACCAACAAAAACGATCGATGATTCGACGAAGGCTTCTTGTCTTGAGTAAGATATCAAATTTAGTTATTTAAGATTTAAACTTAAGTTTATACTTGATCAAGGCCGTAGCCAGACAATTATTTCGGGGGGGGGGGGGGGGGGATATAATTTTTCGAAATAATATTTCACCATTCGAGCTAAGTGAACAGATCTTTTGAGTAAGAAGATTCTTGGTGGGGAAAAAAAAATTGTACTCAAAGAAAAAATGCCAAAGAAAAAATGTCCGCAAAATACAAACTCCAATGGCATTTTTTTTTTTTTGAAAAAAAATATCAATGACATTTTTTGCGTGGAAATAAATTCATCGTTATAAAGCCCAGTTTGCATTTCCTGTGCGAAAATCTATGCAAATATTTTCGCATGTCAAAAATTATTGAGGTGAAATACAAAATTACGTTTTGCATGATTGGTTTACAGTTTCATGCAAAAACGAGCCATTGCTGTCATAGAACTACAAAACAATTGAGGAATTGTTTCACGTGAGATAAAGTGTGGTGAATAAAAAATATTTGCACTTCAAAAAAAAAAAAATTATTTCACTGCATTACTTGCATGCAAAATATTTGTGCATCCAAAATTTATATTTTTCAATTTTTAGGCCTATAATTATAAATAAAAGGGGTTTATGTATGACTCAATGGGTGGCTTAGGAAAAGGCAAACATTTTGTGCCTAAAATATTATACAAAATTAAGCACAGAATAGGTGGAGAATTGTTTTTAAAAATTTAATTTTTCTTATGCATGGGAACTGTAAACTATTCTCTTAAGTCAAACATTTAATTTTTTGCGCAAAACTCACCCCTGATAACATCCTCAGTATTAGGCTTAATTTGTTGGTTAAATGATTTTAACTTCAATCCTAAAAGTTTATCTTCATCTGTAGAATATCTTAGGTAAGTTTATAGACGTTTCACTTTCGAAAAAGATCTTTTCGGGGTTCATGTTACAGTCGCCAAAATTTTAAGAAACTTGTCTATGTGAATCATGTTGTGTATGGCATTTTGTCTACCATATCATGCACTCAGCCTTTAAACAATAAATTGTAACGATCCAAATTTTTTTTTTTAATTAAAGTTTTCTTCTTTAAATTTTTGTCAATTTTTTCCAAGAATTTAGGGCATCAGAATACACGAATCTCATTTTGAGCTGACTTAAGAAATCATCAAGGTATGTAGGTAGAAGATTGATTAATAACTATCGCAGATATTTGATTACAAATTTCACACTAAGGTGGAAAAATATGATTTACAAATGCCTTTCTCAAAAATTTCGGGGGGGGGGGGGGGGATCAAACCCCTGTGATCCCTCCCTTGGCTACGGCCTTGTACTTGATGAAATATCATTATTTTTTTTTTAACTTTTAATAAATTGTTAAAGGAGTGAAAGAGCTCAACAAAAAAAAAAGTGACATTTGGTCTTAGAACCATGCTATTTTTAGATAAAATTGACGCACTAGCACTTTAAAAAAAAAGTGACTACCTACAGGCATTTGTAGTTCTTGCAAATACATAATCTAAGAAGAAAAATTTTTTTTTGTTCGCCCCTGCCTATTGTTAATTATAATAATGTTACTCCTTCAAATACTCGAAAGTCATATTTAATACCCTGCATTTCCTTCTTGAAACCGAAAAAACAAGCTTCAACTCTTTTAAATTCAATTGATTTCGTATAGTTTTTCGAAAATCGCCAAACTCTGACTTTTTGGCTTGATGGGAGATTTTTCGTGATTATTCTATACTAGCGGGGGACTAACCATTTTTGACCTTCAACACAATCAAGCAAAACAAGAAATATGGTCGCACGAGGTGTGAATATTTCACATTATTTGTCCAAACAAAAAACCAAATACACTTACGTTAGCATAATTATAATCCCTATACTAAGTATGTATTATAACTGTTCCATGTCCAGTGTTGGACAAATAAAATGCTAACATTATGGACTTGGACTAAATGACCTAAAGACCAACACTGTTGGCTATAGGAACATTCCACTCTGTTTATAGTAAAGAATTTCCACAATCACCTGATGAAATTAGTGCCAAAACTTATGAACCACCCCTTAATTAATGAGTTTCACTTCCTCGCTAACAACTTCATCGTTGGTCGCTTGAAATAAATTAGTTTTTTTATTTCTGTGTCTAAAGTACCTATGCTTTCTGTATTTAAGCAAATTATTAGCGTGCAATACCTAACCTTGCCAGCGCTATAATTAATATCGTGAGAAAAAGTCATGATTTACATAAGACTTTGGCTACTTCTCGAAAAAAAAAAGCTGAAATGTATTTATTTTACAAAGTATATGTAAAACACCATAATTTTTGCTAAGCTATGGCTACACAGCCTATAAGCTATAGATTGAGGCAAGTTTTCCCAGCCGTAGAGAATCAAAGTCGATATTTGATCAGATAGATATGAAATTCTGAAGAAAATAAGTCTAAACAGCTACAAAGGTACGTAGATCGAAGTTTGCAAGTTGTTCTGCCTATAGATACCCAAATCATTATGTAGTAACCTTGAAGCAATTCGGTAGAAAAAGTATCTAATAGGTAGTCAGAGTCATGAGAATATTTTATTATACGTAAATCAGACTTCATTTGACAATCAATTAAGCAGAAATCTCATAACAAATCTTAAAAACACATCAAATAGTTTCACTCTTCCATGGAAACTGGTCCCAGAAGTCCCATAAAACTTCCAATTATTTGAACGTAGACGAGAACGAAGACGATGATGGCACACGTCTATTCGATTAAATTTGTCAAAAATATTTACACTGTGCCTTCCAATGTGCTGTCAAACCCATAACCCTCATATGCCCAATAAAATATGACTCATTTTCATGTCTCAGAAGCCAAGTCAGAATCCTGCAAGTATATTCCCATAGCCCTCGGGATATTGATACCTATACATTCCCTCTATTGAGAAGTGAGAAATACCGTTTTTCCCCAGAGTAAGTTCCTGACGACTTCTTGTTGCCTGTATCCTTGATTTGGCGTTGGTGGCATCAGAGCCACGTGTCAAATTATGTTCACTTTAACTGTTATCTCTACCCTACCTATAAATGTATATTTTAGGTCTAGTTTATTAGCTGGAAATGAAGATGGGTGGTGCTGCATCCCCACGTACCCACATCTGAGTCTGGGATCTGAATCCCAGTGGGTGCTAACTGCCTATGTCATTAGGCATGAAATAATTACTGACGCGACGGACGTCTAAAAACGGAGTGTTGTGTGGCAAGATTGTTATCAAAATAGAAGTTCAAACTATGTAGTTGACTCCTTTCTGACTAATTGCGAATTCTATTTAATTTATGATACATTTTGACGTTGATCCTTGCACCAATCTTACTTTGATGGGCTTGACTTGAACACACACACAAAAATACCGCATTAAGTTAACTGCAAAACGTGCAATCAGAGGTTTTATTATATTTTTGTTTCCTTTATTTTTTTTTTACAATTTAAGAATAAAAGTCCTGTCACGTACGTTCTTCGTAATTACGTGGTACGTGATGTATGTCAGTAAGTTGGTGGTTTTCATGGATTTTTATGGTAAATATTATTGTTAAGCATATTCGTTTGTGAAAACATTTATTTCGGGTCTATACCTACCCAAGGGGCATTAAGAAACACCATTGAAATGGCAATGGGCAAATATGAAACACACATGTGATGCCATACGCGGATTTAGTTTTTGTCGTTGAATACCCTTGGGCTGGTTAATATTTAATTTTATGTTTTTTTCGTGTATTCACAATAAAATGAATGCTTATATGAAGCACATCAGGGAAATCACAGGGCATTAATAAGTTCAGGCTCAGATGGTAGTTTAAAGAACATGCTATGATAACTAGTTACATATTTCAAGAAAGTTATATAACAACTATAGTAAGTCAGGATTTACTTGTGCAACGATGACAACTACACTAGCTATTATTGAAATTATACTATGAAAACATATTTTCAGGATACTCAGGAAAAATGTATTCTGGGAGCTACCTCCTTGACTAGAGAAAAGAAAAGGTATTTGTCAAATTGTTGCTAACATCTTTCTTCATGTCTTGTACATTCCTGGCCTGGCACAGATCTACTAAATACTTCAATCGAAAAATGTACGATTTTGTCGTCGATTAGTATAAAAAAGCTTTGTCTTCTAAAGGGTCCGCCAAATAACACTTTTTTTTTTGAAAATGCTACTACCTACTACATGGAGTGTAGCTTCGGCTGCGTGGCACGTAGCACCGTCCTGTTGAAACCAAATGTTGCCAATATCCTCCTCTTCAATTTTTGTGAACAAAAATTCGTTCAACATGGCCCGATAACGATCGCCATTGACTGTAACGGCCACTCAAAGAAAAATGGCCCAATTATGCCTCTGGACCAAAATCCGCACCAAACAGTGACTCGTTTTGGGTGTATCGGCATTTCAATGGCGTGCGAGTTTTCTGTGTCCCAAAATGCAACAATTTTGCTTGTTTACATTACCGCCAAGATCAAAATGAGCTTCATCTGAAAAGATGATTTTTTTGGCAAAATCGGCATCTTCTCTAAGTCGATCGCAGGCCCACTTAGCGAAGCAGCCATTTGAATGAAATTATTTTCCATTATTAACCGGAAGGATTGTACTTTCAAATAAAAAAAGAAATTCAAGAAAATATTTAGTAGTTTTTTTTTATAGCATTTTCAAAAAAAAAAAAAAGTTATTTGGCGGGCCCTTTAGCTTAGTCTATTTTATTTTGTCATTAGCAGATATGGATGCAGTGGAAACTTTATTTTTCAATCGATATTACTCGCTGAGCCATATATTCAGGTATTTGACGTTCTTTCTTCTTGACCAATTTGATCATCTGAAATAGATTAGTTTGGATTAAGTCAAGTTTATTTTTCAGCCCCAGTAGAGCCGTTTGAAATAAAATTCAATTTTTCTTGCGAAAATATTGGCGACATGGACTTGGTCTACGTGAAGGAGTCATCGGCGAATTTGGAGAGCTTATGCGTAAGTATTCTCGTTGTGACTGATATGAGTCGTATATTTGGAATAAATGCTCCTCATTACTGACTAGCAGCATATTTTTTGAACGAAGTATGATCTGTAATGTAGAAATTTGTATACAATCTTCGAAACAGCGAAGTTAACCAAGTCATCGAAGTACAGGGAATCGGAATAGTAGAAGTATTCAAGCAGCATTTCAAGCAGCTGCTGAATAGAAATCAGGTAGAGTAAGAAGTAGGAAAAGAAGAGACCACCATCCAGTATAGAGGAGTAGACTTAGCTACAAAGCAGTTGAAAAAGAACAAGGCCACTGGATCTGACCTAGTTTAACAGTTTAACTCTACAAACACGAAGGGAAGGTGGGCTGAAAGGATTTATGCATGAACTAAGTTCGAGTGGAAAGAAGTATCCCGATGACTGGTCTATTAGCTCCGTATGTCCCATCTACAAAAAAGGCGATCATATGCCCTGCAAGAACTATCGAGGCTCATCCGTGATAAACGTCGAAGACAAGATCCTATCCAACGTAATATGTGAGCGTGTTAAGCCGCCTTGCAACACTACAATTGGCAAGTACCAGGGTGGTTTCTGACGAGGTATATCAAATAAACCAAATATTTACTCCGGCAAACCCTAGAGAAGACCAACGAATTTCAAGTCGAGACTCACCATCTATTCATCGTCATCAAAGCCAAATATGATGGCATATTCATTTTCTACATGGCTCTACATGGCGATGGCTGAACTTGGAGTCCCAGAAAAATAGATCCAGCTGTGTCGAAAAATATAAAAATATTCGATGCAATGTACAACTATAGAGAAAAGCTCTTCCAAACTATTTCAAATATGCGTTACAGGGCTTCGGCAAGGATATACGCTATAATGTGATTTCATCAAATATGGTTTTCGAGCAAATAATGCGCAGGCCAGGCGTTAACACTGAAGGCTCTATTTTCAACTGATCGATGTAACTTCTAGGGTATGCTTATGATATCGACATCATTTACAGCTTCCAACATACCGTTATAGAGTCTTTCAAGGCAATTGAAAAACATTCGAAACTTGTTGGTTATCAAGTAAATGAAGACAAGAACAAATACATGCTATCAACAAACAGAGATCATTCAACTGGTAAGGACAAGACGTCACTACTCAAAAGGAACTACTTGGAAGAAGTTTAGAATTTAATCTTCCTCGCAATAAATATTAATCCCACGAACGATATCTTTGTGGAGATCGGATGCAGAATTACCTTAACAAGCAAAATGGTGTTTCTTCATTTTGACACAACAGATGGGCTCAAAATTCCTCACACGAAAGACGAAGTGTACGCTCTAAAAACCGTTATACTGCCAGTCCGGCTTTAAGGCGCTGAGTGTTAGGCAATAAAATAATAAAAAAAATTCTAAAATGGATATTTGGTCCTTTTAGTCCAGTCATATTGTGTTTTTGCCATGCAAATTGTGGGGTAGTTTTGATTTCTTCCCTGTTTTTATGTTCTCGGGGGTGCTGAACCCGAATCTGAGGTTTGCGAACAAAATTTCGTGACGCAACATGGGAAAAAACTCAAAAAAAGATGCAAAAATGCATTTTTTGGGAGTTTTTTCACTAATGACTCGAAAACTCCCATTTATTCGAAAAGTACCATTGAAAGCACACAAAGTTTCCAATTAATCTGTATTTAAAGTTTTTTTTCTGCAATAAACCATTTGGGCTCAAGCGCTAATCGAAACCTGATGTATTTTTACTGTTCTCGAAAGAGCTAAGAAATTACTTTTGTGTGACAAAATTTGAATTTTTGTTCTGTAATATGAACCAAGATATACTTTTCTAATGGTCTCTGATGCGCTGAGTTCAAATCTGGCCTTGGAATAGCTTGTCACGTGTTTAAGATATTCGAATCTAAAGATTTAACAAAATCTTAGCGCTTTCGAATGGATTTTCGAAAAAAATAAAAATACGTCAATTTTCCACAAGCGCTTGAGTCTAAATGGGTTTTCGCAGAATAAAAACCTTAAAATAGAGATTTATTATGCATACTTTCAATGCGGTACTTTGATGAAATTAAATTTTCGAGTAATTGGAGTTTTTGAGCCATTGTAGAAAAACTCTCAAAAAAATGCATTTTGCATTTTGCATTTTTTTCAGTGTTCCGTCTGTAAGTTTTGGTCGCAAATCTCAGATTTGGATTCAACTCCCCCGAAAACAAAGCAGGGAAAAAATCAAAGCTTCCCCACAATTTGCTTGCAATGCAAAGAGCCTTTTTGAGCACAAATTGACTGGACTATTTGTGCGAGAATGGCTAATAGCAAGGTATTAGAATATATGGTATGATAATGTGCATGTCGCTATCCAATCTCTCTCACGCGTCCGGCATTTTGTCAACTTCTGACGCAATTCTCTTTGCATTTGTTTTTGTTTCTGTTATTTTGTTTTGGATCTGTTGGTGTCTTTTCTACACGTTTCTGTCCAATAGTGACGTAGATGCGCAGAACGAAAAAGAAGATCAAATCGGAATAGCATACCATGTATTCTGTATACATAGGGCTAGTAGAGGTGAAGATACAATACCAAGGTGTGGATATAGTCCAGACAATCAAAACATCGACTACATTAGCTCGGCCATACATTGAGTGAATGGACAATAATGGTCCAGCCAAGAGAGTCCTTGAATGCCAGCCCCCAGTTTCGAGAGAACAAAGAAGACCGAACCTCCGATTTAAAGACCAAGCTATCTTGGTTGATAGAAAGTTGGTTCTAGATGACTGGATGCAGCATGCTTGGTATCGAAGGAGATGGAAGGTTGCAACCGGTGACCCGTCATGGATTAGGAGCCGGATAAGTAAGTAAGTAGTAAAAAATGTTATTTAGTGAATGAAGAAATTTTAATTGGAAACATTACATTTTCCGGAGCCGTGTGGCGATATGGGAAGATTCATAAGAAAAAGTAAGGAAAAGAGGAGCATGGTATGGGTCAAGAGTGGAAAGAAGATGATCACTCGCTGATACTACACAGTTGTCAACATCAGAAGAGAAGATAAGATCGAGTTGACTGCCTAAATTATTTTTGACCCCACTCAATTGGTAAAGGTCTGAGTCAGAGAAGCAATCGGTGAATAGGATTTCCTTATCATTCATGTCATTAGAGCTCGTATAGTGTGATGCAAGTGCAAGCTGATAAGATTGGATAGGCTGGCAAGCTGCTATAGCAAGCTACATATATAAAAGGTAACTTTGGCGATTATTAATTTAACACAGACATACTCAAAGGAGGAGGAATCGGAAATTGCTAATAGAACCCCTCGACCTAAACATGCATCGTCGTGCAGAGAGCCATCTGCTCGAAAAACGTTGAAGTCAAAGTTAAAGAGCTCACTATCGTTAATACTGGGTAGAAGGTTAGTCTCAGCTAGTGCAAAAATGTCATAGGGTAAAGTAAGTGAATTAAGATAGACTGCGGAAATTTTGGTACGAAGCGCTCAGACATTTTGGTAATAAAGGCACAAGTATTTTGAGCGATAATTGGAGGAGATAGGAGGTTCAGGAACGAAAATAACTTTTAAAGTTGGAACGACTCCTCTGCAAATGAGAGATACGCTTAGAGTTAACATACGAGGCGAAAAACGCTAAATCATTTGCAACATCAGCGGGAGTAAGTCTGAAAGATTCATGGAAACGAACGAAAATTTGCCTAAGCTCATCAGGGTTAGTTTGGAGGCCTTCTTGCTGAATAGATACTATAATATTGGTTCTATAGTAACACCGTCTACACAAACAGAGTCATGCTTGTTGTGAAGGCAAGCAAGATAAAGGCGAATGTTAGAATAGATTCTATGAGCTCTGAGGCGTGAGAGAACATAACGACCATCATCATTAAGGTCAACGAATTGCTTAGTTAATTTACCAATTGGTGTGGTGAGTGGGTCTAAAAGTGGAAGCGAAGATTCATAAGTATTGTGGGAGTGGGGCATTTGATATGGTGGGTGATGGGATGGAGGTTGGGTGAGGAGATGTTAATGTGGTGCAGTAGAGGTTAGATGTGGATGAAGTGATCGTTGAAGGATGAGAAGTGGAGGGTGCTGGATTAAGAATGTGGGAGCGAATAAAATTAGGGTACCTTTCCAATGGAGAACCTTGAGAAGAATGGAGATTTATTAGGAGTAGAACAGGGACCCGCAGCTGAAAGATCAAAAGAAACTCGTCTATTAGAAGGTCTAGAAGAAGTTTGAGGTAGTTGCGAGGATTGAGGATAAGAAGTGGGATTATTAAAAGGTGAATTATTAGGGAGAGGAGCTGGTGAGGGATTAATAATATGGGAATTTCTAAAATTAGGATACTTGGCTCCAGAATTGAGGTCGAAGTTGGGAGATAAAATTGTTGGGGTAAGTTCGTTTGGTGTAGAGAAAAGCGAGGAGGTGGGGTGAGAGTAGTCAGTAGTCAGCTAATGCCCTAGCTTTAGCTTCACTAAATGCTTGCCCCCTATATGTCGTTCTCGTGGCTGCTGGTATTGGAAACTTTTTCCCCAATTATTCTGTTGATCTTCTTAAAGGTGTAAGGTCTTGGTTTGATCGCTTCTGGAGAAGAATCGATGTCATGTAAGTGGTTAATTCAGTTTTATCTGCACGATGCATCATGTATGGTTAGAAAATAAAGGTGGCAGGGCTCTTCACTAAGTTCTGGTGGGTAGTCAGATGTTCGGAATTCCTGGCATTGTCCATAACTCCAGGAAGATCTGATCTAAACAAGTGTTTGACTTGCCTGGCTAGATTTGGTTTTAGAAAGTCTTTGGTGGATGCACTTAACGCAGACGTATTTCATCTCGCAGTTGATTGCAACGTTCTCAAAACGTTGAAAGTTTCTGCATTGAACTACATTGTTCGCCTTGAATCGCTTCCAGTGTACCTTAAGGTTCATTTATGAGTACCTTGGTATATAATCAGTGATGTCACGATATTTTGCTAGGCTCACCACTTCAAAACTGCTGAAAAGATTGTTTGATGTCTTTCTCGACTGACCGGAAAAGAGAAAGAGTAATAATTATTATTGGTAGTTCTTCGATTCTGAACTCTTCTTCAACTTATCTAGCGGTGTATGTGTGAGGGTTTTTCTGTCTTACTTTGGGGTAAACGAGAGAATCTGTGTTTTCCTTGTCTGTAAGTAGGTTAGTATTCGTTAAGGTGTTGGCTTCACAGTTGGTGAAGTAATGGCTCAAAACTTTTTTGGTGGTTGCTTCATTGGTATCGATTTTTCGGTGGTGCGGCTTTTTTTGACTGATTTGACGGTGAATGCATCGTCCGGTGTTAATTTCTCCATTGCAGTGGATTAGTGGTAAAAAGTATAATAAGTACTTGTTATTTAAAAGATATACGTTGGCTGATTCGTACATGTCTGTTGACTGTAAATGCTTGAAAAACACTGACTAAAACTATTGATGGTTCGCTAACTCCTATTTTATTACAATCTATCTATTCGCAAGTTGAAATAATTGTTTCGAAAATCATGACATTTTTGTTATTATCAGCTTTTTGCAGAGTAATAAAATATTAAAAAAAGGAATATGCATTTTTCGTGTTATGGATTTCATATTTTTCGAAGAAAGACATTGAATAAAACAAACATAATATACAACAAATTGAAAAGTGTTTCCAAACTTTTGGAGGTTACTGTATGCAGACACAAAACAAGATCTATGCTCAATATAATAATAAAATAACATTTAAAAATTCCTATAAAATACCAAATTGTCTGACAATTCAGACGTTTTCTCAATTAGCTCACTATAAAGTCCTTATCGAGACATCTGTGGCCCCTTTTTGGAAAGCAACAACTTCATCAACATGTCTTCTACTTCCCATTGCCGGCAAACTTTTTTGTTTTTTTTTGAAAATAATTACTGATGGCTTAAACGAAAAAAAAGGAGAAGAAGAAGAGCTCGTAACATCTGACAACTGACAAAAGAAAACTTTTATCGCCACATGCTCCTTTTGCTCCATGGATTTTTCGTTTGTTTCTGTGTGAAATGTGAATGTGTGTTTGGAAAATAATGCTACAGAGAAACTTTTACCTACAAACAAAATATACCAACGAAAAAGGAAAAATAAACTCGAACGAGTATTAATTTTCAAAATAAGGCCCAACAACAACAACAATAATAACATCAACAACAACAAGGCCAACCAGAAAAATGAAAAAAAAAGAAAACTTTTCAGATATCCTGTGAGAGGATACATACCAACATTTATATACATCCTGAAATCCTGTCACGTATTTGTGCCATAATTATATAGAACGTGAGGGTTCCAGCTTCCAGCCATATAGCCATGGTGATGGCGTGAAGTCAGTGCAACTATAGCAGTTCAAGCTCCTATGTAACCATATGGCTTGTCCATACAAATACATTATGTATAGGTACACATATAACAATTTTATATATTCGCTTAAAACGCCCCAATAAATTTCTCAGACGAAATTTATTATTCGTAATTCCTTATTAGAAGTGTCGGCAATTTTATAAAGATACACAAGTCGACCTTTAAGGCTTTTAGTCCAATAAGATCCACATACGTCAGTATTCATAACGCACGGACGAACTTTGGGATACTGTGGTGATTGAAATATCCTCATGTCATTTCGTTTTTCAATCGTGTAGGTTCAGTGTTCGTATCCAGAAGTTCAAAATCAACACAAATTCTGTTTCAGAATTCAAAAGGAAAAAGTTAAAACAAAACAATTTGGAAACAAACAAAAATTCTATTAAGAAAATACTAAGGAACTTTTAAAGGAGCTAAAAGTCGACATTTGTTTAAATATTAAATACAAACTCACTGTAAAATGTAATAATTCATAACAGTGAAACCATAAAATAAAATATCAATAAAGAAGAGATCATTTATTTAAAAGCTTGGGTTTGGTGAGTTTTTCGATTAGATGATGGAGCTCTGGAACCTCATTTGTCACGCGTTTCACTTGGTGGTCGATAAAAGTGTGTACATTGGTACTCTGTACATATTAATGCTTAAACAAAAAAACACGATAAATAAATCCACGTAGAATAATAATTTTTTATTTTGGAAAAAATCCATTTCGATAACAACACCCTCATTGACAGTCTATGATAAATATTTACCCCCTGGCATAAAGGATATAGGTAAATATTTGACTTTTATCGAAACACAGCAGACATATGGACGACAGCAACCCGATGCGTTTATCGAAGGAAGTAGAGTAGGAAGTGAAAATCAGGGCCATCAGAGCATCATCCACACAACCAGCAACGCAGTTCAAGGAAAAACTGTCCAGTAAAACACCCACCCCTTGAAACGCGGGCTGATATATACACATGGGTGTGGAAAATGCTTGTTTCTCGTCCCTCCATCGGCAATAGGGAGATGATTTTTTTTTTGTTTTGTTTAAGTTTGTTTTCTACTGGGACTGGGAACTTTTCATGAAAATGTGTTTTTTTTTGAGGACAAACTAAAATATTAAATATTTATTTAAGATGCTTTTGGGGGTTGGTCTTGTCATTGTTATTGAATTTCTATCGTCGGCGGCGCCGCGACTGGTAGACAAGAAGTCCTTGAAGTGTTTGAGGCGCCACGATTGTCTGAGGTTGTTTTTTTTATAGGCATATAACTTCTACTTAACTTACACGATGAAGTAGATACAAACAGAAATAAACAAAAAAGTAAACAAATAAATGTGAGAGTTCTTAAGTATTACTGTCACCAACAGGTTTAACTTGTAGCCATTATTTACATTTTTTTAATTTTTTTTTTCGGAAATGTTGTCTTAGAATAAGCAAGAATATAATTATGTACTTAACTAACTTCAGTTCTTTAACTCAGGTCATAAATTCACTAACTCCTCAATATAATTAAAATGCTCTTCCTCGTGACTGTCCAAATGGATGTGGATTCTTGATATATAAAGAGAAGCCCTTTCTGCTAACGATGCAATGCAACTCACATCAAAAGCTACCCCTTTAAATCATTACATTTATGCAGTATAGAAATAGAATGAAAAGAGTGACCATATGCTGGGTTGTAAGAGAACGCATTTTTATGTGAATGCAATCTTTTACGACTTCAATTAAAAGATTGCATTCATTGACTTCACTTTGTGACTGCGACTTCAAATTCTGCAATTCATAAGGTTCGAAATTATTGCAAAAATTTTGTCTCCCATTAATTTTATAGCAATCAATTGAATGCAGTCTTGTATTCATTTTCATTCATTTGGATTCTTTGGCTATCTTTTGATTTATTTTTTTTTTTTCAATTTTCTTGGACTATTTTGAATTCTGTGGCAATTTAGAGAGTTAAAAGAATAAAGTTCATTAATTAAGAATTAAAAGGCATTTTTAGAATATGGTAGGTAGGTAAACTAGAAAATTTATGTGATTTAAAAGATTAAAACAAAAAATGAAAAACCTTGCGGTATGGTAGATGAATGAAAAAATAATTGAAGAAAAAACTATTTTCAATGAGAGTGGTTAGAAAAAAGTGGTTTCGCACTTTAGGGAAAAAATCGAAATATTACAATCTTTTTTCTCCAGAAAATATCGATACCTAATAGTATTGTATTTGCGTCAAAATATAGTTTGTTGTCTATCTTTCAAGCCATATACTGTCAAATTTTATTGAAAGATGGCTACGATCTTGATAGAGTAAAGAACTTCTGAAACATTTAAAAAATCATTTGAAAATACGAAATTTTTCAATATATTATATTTTTTCCTCAAGATGCAATTTTAGGGACTTAAATAAACAACATTTTCGTCACACGATATACATATGTATCATGCACCCACCTGCGAGTCATGAACTATACATTTTATTTATTATAATATCATTTTTTTGTTGATTTGTTTGCTTCAACTCATTCAAGTCTGGTCCAATTTGGTATAAGAGCCAACAAAGCACAAAAGGAAGTGAGGGTCACAGCACTGCGCAAATTGAGTCAGTGAGTTATTTTGTATTTGTATTGAATCATGGCGCAAATTGCGTCGATGCATTTCGCTGATACAGTGAAGTGCACTTGAGTGAGTGTATCAGCACAAGGATTTTTAATGCAAACTAACGCAAAGAATGCAAATTGATGTAGGAAATGCAAATAAGCACTGTATATAAATTCTATAGTAGTCTCATGAAGAAAAAAAGCTCGTGGCCATCTTTGCGTCCAAATGTAATACTAATTTTTGTTAAGGGATCTCGGTAAGGCGATCACAACGAACCTATCGACCAAATGTCAACCTACAAAATCGTGTTTCATGAGAATCAGTGCTGCCATATCGTTCACAATGAATTATCATACAATGCGCTGATTTCTATCATACCAGAGTAAAAATTATCATACGCAAAATAAAAAAAATGTCCCTAAATATTTATGTAATTACATATAAAGAACGCATTTTTTTATCTAAAATAAATATATACGAGTAGCAATTATGATGTTTGCTATGCTTTGATTGTTTAATGAATTCCACATAGCCTATAAGTAGGGGCGTTAGTGCACGATATGAGGGCAAACCTTTCATTTCGACCCGACGCACATAGGAGTATTTGCCTACAAAACTCGGCCAAAAGTCGATTTTTCAAGTTTCAAAATTGAAAGGGAAACTTTTTCCAGACAATAGCTAAGATCCCATGGAACAATAGGCTTAAATATTTTTTTTATTGCTCAACATATTTTGGCTATGATATTAGTTCAAAGTCTTCGATTAAGAATTTGTCACTTCTTTTTGTAATCAACCTTCAAAAAATTTGAAACATTTTATTTAATTATTTCTTAAAAATTTTGTGTAGTCTGATGAAATTTTTGGCATATAAAATCAACTACAGATGTTCACTCTTATATTGAGCCATTTTTACGATAAATATTTTAGTATTTATATTTTTTTCGAATTTTTGTTCTAAGAATGCAAACAAAAAACACTATTTTTGTTGGTTGATTTTTCATTGGGAAGTAATTTTTTTATAGATGTAGGTGGAATTGGGTTCTCATTTGTATATGGGTGGATAAAATAAACCATCAAGCTTCATTTTCAAAAAGAATCGGCTGCGGATTTTTGCGGATGTAGTTGTTTTTTGTCATATCGTATTCCCACTTTTATGCCCATTCAAACTGACTATTTGTGCTGTTATTTTTCTTTGGGATTTCATTTTTTTTTTATTTTTTGGAGTTATTTGGTAATTATTTGTATAAAATATGGTTTAGCAAAGCTCCCAGTATTGATTAAAAAAAAAATTTTGGCTGCAACTTTGATCCTTTTTATCTTTTTTGGTCATATCGTATATCCGATTGTATGCATTTTTTCTTGTTTCCAGTTGAAAAATTAAAAAAAAACTTGAAATTTTTTTTTGTTTTAAAAGAGGGTAAATTTATTAAAAACGGTATTTATTACATGGTTTAAGATGAAAATATTGCAATCAAGACAAAAAATAATTTTGTCCAGTTTTTGCATACAAATACTCCTATGTGCGACGGGTTGAGTCTTAGTACACTGATAGTTCATGAAGTGTGTGTCTAATGCTTGGATATTAAAGAATACCCTTAAAACATGTGTCATATGCTTATATTATACCAAGATGAATATTTAAGTTTTGTTAATCTTTCATATCCTCCCTCCCCAGCACTTTGAAAGTGGCTTTAGAAACAAACCAAAGTAGGTTTTCAATCAACTTCAGATGTAATGTAGTAAATTGTGAAATTCTGCGTCGACACCGTCTTTAAATTTTATTAACTAGAATATTTTTCTTACTTTTCTTGGCTTTTCAAATTTTCTTTCCCGAAACTACTTTTTCTACCCCTTCGTACAAGGGAAGGGGTGGGAGAAAAACAATTATGTGGTCATATGGTTTCAAGAGTGCTGAAACCAACGGGAGTTCTCGAGTCAACGCCCAACCCTTGGTTTTAGATATATAAGCAACATTTCGGGATTTAAACTGGTAAGTGGCAACCCTTCTCTTGTCCTTCTGACAGTAGCCGTTTTCCTTTGGAGGTGGCAAAGTACTTATGAGTAGATGAAAACCCTACTACCAACTGCACATGCTCTCATGTGCGAGTATATACTTACATTTTACATGGGAAAGCAGTTTGATGTGTTCCATTGAAAAAAGTTAGGAAAGTACTTGCAAGTACTTCGCCACCTCCAAAGGAAAACGCCTAGTGTTGACACCCTCCCAACACTTCTTTAAAGTAAAGTTAGGACATGAACTCTTTGTATACTAAAGTTCAACCCGTAAGGTTGAAGAGTATTTATTATTCAATATATTTCTTTGGCCTTTATTATTATTTGTGTAATGGTCACACTGGCTACTTTTCAATATTTGGCAACTTAAATATAAAAAATTAAAATTTTTTGTTCAAAATTAAATTTTCTATCGAAATGGATAGTTTGGAAAATTTCTTAAAAAATTTTAACAGGAAAAGAAAATAAAAACCAACAAACAAAATATCGAAAAATGAAAGATTTTTAAATTTTTTTCCAAATTGCGCATAACTTTTTTTGGAGCGAAGATACGTTCAAGACATGTTTAAACAAAGTAAAGTAGAGTTTTAAGGCCTTAATATGAAATGTTAAAGCAACATGTTATTTGAAAACTGATAGAGATATAGCCATTCAAACTTCAGCCAAATATAACAATTATCAAAGGGCACGGTAGTGCCCAGCCAAGTTCGCGGCACTACACCCTTTTTACAGGAACAAACTCAGGCGATTTTCAACCCCCCTCTAACTTCAGTACCAATAAAGTCAGAAGCTTCAAATTCGCAGAATTTGCTGAGCTGATCAAACACAGGTGGCTCACCAAATTTCAACTCTTTAGCATTAGTAATTCCGGAGATACAGAACTTCAAGAATCGCAAAAACCGTAACTGACTGACTCACTGACTCACTGATTCACTGACTCACTGACCACTGACTCACTGACTCACTGACAGATCATCAAAATTATGGAGCACTTCCCGACATTGTAGAAAATTGAAATTTCGCACAACGGTAGGCCTTGTGATACATACAAAGGAAAAAATCGAAAATCTGCAATTTTCTATTCAGGGGGCGTGGCATCCACCCACTTTCTTAAATATTCTCTTAAATTATATGGAGCACTTCCGATTGCTGTAGACCGATGAAAATTGGTGTGTCGTTAGGGCTTGAGGTACTTAGAAAGAAAAAAATTAATAAATTGGAATTTTCCATTCAGGGGGCGTGGCATCCACCCACATTCTTAAAAATTCAAATAAATTATATGGAGCACTTCTGATTGTTGCAGAACGATGAAAATTAGTAGGTCGGTAGGGCTTAAGGTACTTAGAAAGAAAAAAATTGAAAAATTGGAATTTCCCATTCAGGAGGCGTGGCATCCACCCACATTCTTAAAAATTCTTTTAAATTATATGGAGCACTTCTGGTTGTTGTAGAACGATGAAAATTGGTAGGTCAGTAGGGCTTAAAGTACTTAGAAATAAATGAATCGAAAAATTGGAATTTTTCATTCAAGGGGCGTGGCATCCACCCACGTTCTCAAAAATTCTTATAAATTATATGGAGCACTTCCGATTGTTGTAGAACGATGAAAATTAGGTAGGTCGGTAGGGCTTGAAGTACTTTGAAAGAAAAAAAAATCGAAAAATTGAAAGTTTCAGTTCAGGGGGCGTGGCATCCACCCACTTTCTCAAAAATTCTTATAAACTATATGATGCACTTCCGATTGTTTTAGAACGATGAAAATTGGTAGAGCGGCAGGGCTTAAAGTACTTTGAAAGAAAAAATTGAGAAATTGGAATTTCCCATTCAGGAGGCGTGGCATCCACCCATATTTTTAAAAATTCTTATAAATTATATGAAGCACTTCCGATTGTTGTAGAACGATGAAAATTGGTAGGTCGGTAGGGCTTGAAGTACTTAGAAATACAAAAATTGGAAAATTGGAATTTTCCATTCAGGGGCGTGGCATCCACCCACATTCTTAAAAATTCTAATAAATTACATGGAGCACTTTCGATTGTTGTATAGCGATAAAAATTCGTAGATCGGTAGGGCTTGAAGTACTTTGAAAGAAAAAAATACAAAATTTGGCGTTTTTCCATCCACCCACTTTATCAGAATTGCTATTATTTATATGGAGCACTTTCGGTTGTCGTAGAATTGTGAAAGTTTGTAGAGTGGTAGGGCTTGATTTTCACCTGGCATAATAAATCTTTGCAAAAAGGAGTGAAATCACAACAAAAACATAAATGTTAAAAAAAGAGCCAAGTTCTTAAATGTACAAGAAACCTGTGTGTAAAAAGTCTGCTACAAAAAGTAATGAGATCTTAAATATATGCCAACTTTTAAGTTCATGAAGTTAAATATCAAAGTAGCTTAATATCGAAACAATTCCAAATAATGACAGAAATTTTGTATTTAATGATTACTGATTAAAATTTGGTGGATTTACTTGGCAAGTTTTCTCTTAATTACTTACTTAGTCACAACTTTAAAATGAAAACTTGACCAGTGAACCCACCAAATTTTAATCAGTAATCATTAAATACAAAATTTCTGTTATTATTTGGAATTGTTTCGATATTAATCTACTTTGATATTTAACTTCATGAACTTAAAAGTTGGCATATATTTAAGATCTCATTACTTTTTGTAGCAGACTTTTTACACACAGGTTTCTTGTACATTTAAGAACTTGGCTCTTTTTTTAACATTTATGTTTTTGTTGTTCATACATTTAGCGTATGATAGTGAATTTCAAACATACATCAAAGAGGACCACAAATTATACTATATGTAGCATAATTATTCTACGGTTCTCAACACTGACAACGACACAGGCTGCGGCAAACGGCAAATTTATTTAAACAATGTCATACAAAAAACAAACTCTTCTATTCTGTTCTAAGGTAAATTAGTTTGGAGTAAGATAGTCAGCTATATATTCTATGAGCAGAAAAAAAATGTAACATATACCTTTGTTCGTGTACTATCCAAAATAGCCCATTTTAGTCCAAAGTTCTGTCAATATCATTTCTTGTATATGAACTTTGACAGAACTTTTTCCTAAAATGGGTAGAAATTGGCAATTTTGGGTAGTACGCGAACAGAGGTAATGTCTTGTTGAAAAGAGTTCAATGAACAACGAAAATGAAAGCGTCTACACGAATTAAGAAGTGCCGAAAATGTAGTAGAAGGCTGATGGCTGCATTCAGAAGAAGTTTAAGAAAAAGAGTAGATTTATGTTTAGACTTGTTGTCTTTTAAATTTGGATAGCGAAATTTTGTATTTAAGTCAAATATCACAATTATCATACATTTTGCGTATGATAATGAATTTCAATCATACATCATACAGGACCACAAATTATGCTACATGTAGCATAAATGCTACATGTAGCATAATTATTCTACGGTTAGGAGCACTGATGAGAATACTATAGAGTGGATATACAATGAAATAAGTGCAAAGAATGCAAAAAGAATGCAAAGAATGCATGAATACGCAAAAGATTGCATTCAATTGATTGCTGTAAAATAAATTTTTAACAAATGTTTGCGATAATTTCAATGTCAAATTAATGTTGATGGCAAAATTTGAAGTCGCAATCTCAAAGTGAAGTCAATGAATGCAATCTTATGATTCAATTCACTAAATAATTCTTTTTAATATTAAATTAGTTCAACATAAAAAGAATTAAATAAAATTAAATGATTTTTATTAAATATTATATTCTGCTGATTACTTATTAGTCCGGGAGCCCACCGTAAGATAACCTATCTCATCGCGGCCCTGCAAAAATTGGACGCCAACCGATAGCTTTAGTCTAGACATTTACAAAACTGCTGGTCGGACAAGCTTTATCTGGTCGCAATGGTTAGAAAATGCACTTTTCAGGTTGCATTTTCCGCTAAATGCACCCAGAATACAAACAACTTATATAAATGGGGTATCAAATGAAAGCTAGGACTGTCCTCTGCACGATACCAATGGCCGGACAGACTTTTTTAGGCTGTTGCTACAAGTCCGACCACTCTTCTAAGATTAGGGATTTTGTGCATCCTTGGATGGAAATGTAAAAAAAAGTGGTTAACTAACCATTTGATATGATTTTACTCAGTTTTCCTTGATGTAAAACGCAGTGCTAAGAAAGGACCATTTTTTAAAAAATGGTCGGACTCGTCGCAACAGCCAAAAAAAGTCTTTCCGACCAATTGTATCGTGTAGAGTAGCGGTTCCCAAAATGTTTGAGTTCTGGAACCCTAAACAAGGTGAAAATATATTTCGGAACCCAAAGGTAGAACTTTAATGGTCAGAAGGCCACTGAAGCTAATGTCAAATACCAACGAAAAGTAGCTTTCCGTTCCGTTGAAAGGGGAACACAACATTATGTACTTATCACCTATCTCTTTTTGGCATTCCTATTTCACCAAATGTCAGTTTTACTTAAGTGAGGTGCGCTCGGTAGCACATCTCACTTCCGTAAGCTTGTTTTCTTTCGACCACTTAAGTGTCCCTCCGAGCATTATAGTTCTAGCTCAACACTTAACGAAAGGTATCCAAAAATGAAAAACAAAAAAAAATTGAAAATATGTTTATTTCTTATATAAGATATTTTTTGCTAGTGCAAAGAATTAAACAGTTTCATTGTTTGATTAATAAATTGTTTTAAAGTTAAGTTTTATGCCCCAAAGCTGTATAAGAAGATCTGGGCAGCGACCAATCTCGATCTTTATTAAGATTAGAAAATACACAATTGTATTTTAATGTTAAAAAACTCTGCAGATCTATCAAAGATACATTTTCCTGAAGACTTGATGCCGTACGCTGAGTTTTCATTATAATTGGATTTTGTGCTCATGTACTGATATCAAAATTAGTACTCGGATAGTAATCTTGCCACGATCCTCGTAAATATCAGCTCTGAGTTCCAGCATGTTTCCTTGCAAAAATTCATTTAAAACTGGATAACATTCAGCACTGTTTATAGGTGCACAGGTTAACCAAAAATCATTTTTTTTAACAGTTTTTCTCTCGCGAAAAATAGATACTGTTGTTGATTTTTCCTGCAAATCTGTAGCATTTTTTGAAATTTTCTAAAGATTTCAGCAAAATTAATTAATTTTAAAATTTATTGCTCATGTGATACACATAATACAATACATAGAAACGGTTTGCAGATATAATATATCTTAAATATATACTTATTCAGCTCATCACGAAGTTCAAATAACCTGGATAAAGATTTTCTTTAGGAGAGCCATCTCGGATTTCAGTGCAAGGTAGAAAAAATTCATACTAAGATTTTTCGTTGAGCCCTGAAAAGTCAACCAGCGATCACACCAAAAAGTTTTTTTGAAAACCTTGAACTCACCCTGGCCAACAAATTCTGTTTTTTGAGACTTAGGGTCGCCCTGAACTTGCCCTGAAAAAGAACAAGGTTTTTTGATGGGCGAGTTGAGGTAAAGAATAAACCATCAAAGTGGTATGAGCTCTAAACATTTTTTTTTGTGGATGCACAAGCTGCAGGAAATCATCGCTTATTTTTGAAATACAAATTCAAGAAATACACAAATTTACTTTAATAGTAACAAATTGAAATAGAAAAAGGAAACTATGGTTTATTTTTATCCATATTTAAGACAAATTTTGTTTCATTCTTATCTCAACAACTCATTTGAAGACCCTTTGGTGTTTTTTTGAGAACCAAAAAACCTGGTTTTCTTTTACAATTCTTGGGGCTGTCAAGAAAACCTGGGTCAACCCAAATTAAACTAAATGAACCAACCGACTAAGGTAGATACCACATGCTTCTTTGCACACTTTCGTGAATTTTTACTGGAAAGGACTCCTTTTCACGAAATTTTAATCTCTGCATCAGCTCACCAAGAGCAAGAAGTGCAAATTAATGCAAAATGAAATGGCTGCTGTAACTTCCGTAATGTGTTTCAATTATAAAAACAAAAAATAAACTTAGAATTTACCAAAAGTCACTTGAAAGCTTTTTTTAAAACTTTTTACAAAAAATATTTTCTGTTTTTACTTCAATAAATTCGCGGAACCCTGGAGATTATTTCGCGGAATCCTAGGGTTCCTAGGGCGATCGCCGCAACCTCCAGTATCAAGGATGTACGAACATTCCGAGGAGCCAACGTTCTCTAAAATAGTCTTACGCTGCCAGCTGCAAGTATCGAGAACCAGTGGAAGAATTGCCAGGAAGCCATCAGAGATGCTGCCTCTGACGTGCTAGGCCTCGCACGACTATTACAGCGAAACCCCTGGTTCGACGAGTACGACGAGGAATGCCGGCAAGTACATGCAGCCAAACAACAGGCATGCAAAGTGGGCGCTGCATAGAAGGACCAAAGCTGCTCGCAAGCTCTACGAGTAGAAGAGGCGAGAGAAACACAACCTTCTAACAAGGAAAAAGAAAGAGCATGAGAAACGCACGATCGAGGAATTGGTTAGGAGTATGCACCAGCTCATCTGTAAAATATGGTCAGAGGAAAGCATGCCCGATGAATGGAACCTCAGCATTGTTTGCACGATCCTCAAGAAAGGGGATCCTCTGGACTGCACCAACTACCAAGGCACAACTCTTCTTAATATCGCCTACAATATCTTCTCTGCCGATACTTTGTGAAGGCCTGAAACCATTCGTCAACAACCTGATAGGTCCATATCAGTGTGGTTTTAGGCCAGGGAACTCCATCATCGACCAAATATTCACACTATGGCAGATCTTGGAAAAACCCAGGAGTTTCAAATCGATACCCACCACTTTTTCATCTATTTAAAGGCCGAATATGACAGTGTCTGTAGAGACGAGCAATATAGTGCAATGTCTAGTTTTGGCATACCTCCCAAACTCGGCCGTTTGTGCGGGATGACGATGGAGAATGCACGCTGTTCCATTAAGGTCGGTAAAGACCTCATCGACACCTTTGATGCCAAAAAAGGCTTTGGGCAAGGCGACGCGCTGTCATGTGACTTCTTCTACATCGTTTTTGAAAGAATAGTGCAAAGCTCTCACATCAATACTAGAGGCACAAACTTTCAAAAGTCCGTCCAATTACTTTCGTAAGGGATCCGCTATAAACTCAGCGAGCGATACCAGTGCTGAGATCCAACGAAGGATTACTCTTGTCAATCGCTGTTTCGTTGGGCTAAGAAGACAATTGAGAAGCAAAGCCCTCTCTCGAGTAACTAAACTATCCCTGTTTAAGACGCTTATCGGTCGTGATGTATGTTTCAGAGGCATGGACACTGTTAACGGTGGATGAAAATGCGTTAGGCTGTTTTGAGAGGAAAATTCTTCGAGTGATTTTTGATCGAGTCTGCATAGATGCATTCCCCATCTATGCAAACGGAAAAGAAGAAGGAAAAGAAAATACAACAGCGAACTGTATGGGCTGTACAGCGACACCGATCTAGCCACAAAAGTGAAAAGCCAACGACTGAGATGGCTGGGTCACCTAGAGCGAATGGACACTAATGCTCCAGCCCGTAAAGTCTTTGAATCCAACACCGTGGGACAGCGCAATGTAGGTGGACAGCGTAAAAGGTGGCACACGCAAGTGGAAGAGGATCTCAGCCAACTTGGGTGTGCGAAACTGGAGACAGCTAGCTAGAAACTGAGCTGGCTGGTAGAAGCTTGTTAGTTGAGGCCCTTGTCCTTCCCGGACTGTAGCGCCACCTTAAGAAAGGAAGTAAGTAAGAAATTGTTTCTTTCTTACCCTTCACCAATAGTATTAGTTTAAAAAATTTACAAAAAACAACTTTTTGTGATCTTTCAGTAAATCTTTTGCTTTGCATTAGGTAGATACATACTTTTTTGACTGAAATTACAGGAATAAGAGGGTGCCTCAGTCCCTGCAGCAGAAGGCATTCCTGTATTTACTTGGTCGTAGCTCGTCGGATTAGGGAGGTTCTTGCTGCATCAACCCAGACTTTGATACATTTTATAACATGCCTTTCCAAGACAAGATAGTGTTGTCTGGCAAAAAATTAAAGTAGTTCTTAAAATTAATATAGTAGGTACCTACAGCTTATTATGATGAACTTTGTGCTAATGTTGGAGAAAAGTACATGTTAGTATCATATCATACGCTGAAGGATCCTACTTGATAGACATTCTGGCTTCCTCACATTGATTAAAATCCCGTTCTTGATCACTTACCCTTTGATATGTGGCTTGGTTTGGTCCATTCCCCCTCTGAAAACTTCTTACTTCAAGATCATTCTAAAAATTTTACAGTGAAGAAATAGATCATACTTCTCTGGATATTTATTTTTTTAATCAAAAGAGCTGATCAGAAAACTTGTAATTAGGATCAGAAGAAAGAAAAATACATACAGACCAGGAAAATGGGCTCAGAGGTTGAAATAATTAATTCATTAAATATTGAAATTGAAATCGACGCAAAATGGTACCCTCTGTCTATAGTCCCCCAAAACTTTCAACTTGGAACTTGCAATAAATGCTTCATTAGTCAATAAAACTACAAATCAAAAGAGTCCCTAAAAATATCAGTGGTGAAAGGGTATTTTTTTAAGAGGTAGGGGCAAGTGTAGAATTATTACCATAACACCCACGAAAAACTCGTACACTCATGAAAAAGCGTTAAATTTGTTATGGCAACCAAGAACTAAAATAGTATAAAAAAATATTTTTGTTCCAAGGACTTTTATATAGGCGAGGGAAAATCTGGAAAGAAGTTGGAAAATTTTTCCCGAAATTCCGATTTTCTGTAGGTGAGGTATGTGCACATATGGTAGATGATTCAAGGGTATTTACTTACGCTGAATCTAATAAAAGCAAAACTAAGATGATACAAGCACCCTTCAGGAAGCTATGGTCCTTTTAAAGCCAAAACTGATATTTGAAATATTTTCAATTTTCCGCAGAACAGGTCAAACTTTTAGCCAGTAAGAGTTTTCCGTGGATATTATGGAAATAATTCTACACTTGTCCTTACCTTTAAAAAAACAACCTTTCATCACAGATACTTTTAGGGACTTTTTTGATTCTTGGTTCTATTGACTAATGAAGCATTTATTCCAAGTTCCATAGACCGTTATTTTCAAAGGGTTTTCGGTAATTTTGTGCCTGTTGTAGGTACTTAAAATAAATCATCATTATATAAAAATGATTACAACTTTTTTGTGGGTAGTGTTATCATTTTTTATTTAGCCTCATTAGATCCAACTTTAAAATCTACCCTTAAAACATGTATCATATGATTTGGTTGTAGCAAAAAAAATATTTTAGTTTGATAGACTTCCAACTTTTTCCTCTCTCCATTTTTTTAAATGCATCTACACAAAAAGCCAATGCGGGGATTTTGTGGGACTTTGGATATGCTACAGAGGCGTCGTCTGCGTCGATACCAATTTTAATATTTCATGAATTAATTATTTCAAGGTTCCCCATACGATTTGGGCTAAAAGTGGAAAATGAAATGAATATTATTATCAATCTGCCCTTTGGATCACAGCTGACAGCAAAAACATCACTTCAGTGAAATATCTGGGTTTATATAACTTAAAAGAGATGTTAACAAAAGCGTTTACAAGTCGTTTAAATGACTTGTAAAAGCTTTTCATAAAATATTCCAAATACACTTTCCACCGAATGGACTCTGACAAAGGGCAAAGTTGTTTCTCTAAAAGCAACTTTTCAGACCGACCATCACGTAGTATTTTTTTTCCGCTTAACTGTTTCCAAGCCAGCATGAGACGTCTAGGAGTGCTTAAGAGGGAAATCTTGCGGATCTGCATAGAATTCCACTTTTATCAAAGGTGTCAAAAACATTCCTGCAATAAGTAACTGTACAGGGTATCAAAAATATATATAACCCTGGAGGACTAAATACATTATCAACACTTCGAAAAGACTGACGGACTACCTTGTCAATCATCCCAAGCTGCTGGCTGGCGAGAACCATCACAAGTGAAGAGAGACACCTCGAGCTACCATACCGGGATGTAACAGCACTTTAACTGGACGAAGGAATTTCTTCTATCAGCGACGACGCCGACGAGACATCCGAATTTTACGAAGACGCAGCGTCAAATTCTCAAATTTCTATAACTAGAAAACACTCATACCCACACCTCTCCAGTCTCCACCAATGCAACCGGACTTGAACAACCTAATAAGAATCATCTAGTATTACTTATCTTTAAAATATTGGTCAAACCAAAAAAGACCATCAGTATGGTCACCGTAAGATGACTACAGAAATTAAATTGACGTTGTCAATGCACTCGTTTAGAGACAAATCAGCCGTAACAAATTCTGCGCGTGGAATGATGGCATATTAAACACAAAAGGGGGTTGCTTTTAACTTTTAAGCCAAAATTAAATTGTCCTTCCATGACGTGAACGAAAATCGATTTGTAAAATGTCGGCGGGTGAATCAACATAAATTGTCTGGACTATAAAATCGGACAGGATGGCTAGCCAATGCCACTATGTACCTACAGCGAAATATTCTATGTACTCATCATCATCACTGCCATTAATTATTATAAATTGATTATATTGTTAGAGGAGTCTATGGTTTGGGGAGGAAACATTTTAATTGAAGAAATAGCAGGACAAAAACATCAAACCAAGCAGAGGAAGAGACGTTTGTAATATAACAGGCAAAAGGATAGGGCTTTAGAAATACAATACTTAGTAAACAATATTGAACTTTTAGGGTGGTATTTGAAAATGTTATTTTCTTGTCTCAGAATTAATAATCTCCAATCCTTGATTTTCTTAAGATCTTTAGGGATCCAATTTAAA
Organism: Dasysyrphus tricinctus; assembly: GCA_963921185.1. Taxonomy (NCBI): domain Eukaryota; kingdom Metazoa; phylum Arthropoda; class Insecta; order Diptera; family Syrphidae; genus Dasysyrphus; species Dasysyrphus tricinctus. The sequence goes on along the minus strand of OY992532.1, from coordinate 174,983,822 downwards.
AATCTAAAATATTATTGTAATAGCTATGGTTGGAATAAAATGAATTGTTATAGGTAGGGGAAGAGTACGAACAGTGAGACACTTTTTTTTTCAAATTGATATAGCTTTGTAACCTTTTAAGCAATCTTACAGAAACTTTGATAGTATTTGGAGACATACTTTACCTTCACACGGAGAGTGAAACTTTATTAAAAAATATAATAGTTAAACTGTTAAAAGCAAAATTGTGAGCAAAGTCAAATTGTCTCACTGTTCACCGAGGGTGCGAACAGATATGTCTCACTGTTTGCTTTTTGAAAATGTCTCACTGTTCACCCCTTGTGATTTTTTCAGATCTTTTTTTGTTTAAATAGAAATTGTTTAATATATATCCGATTGATTTGTTGCATTAAAAGATTATATAGCAACAAATCAATAAAAAAAACTTAGTTCATTTAATTGAATATTATAGAGTGTTAACACAAATTCAAAATACATTTAAAAAAGTACTTTTGTCACTTTTTTTGTATGACCACTCACCAAAAGCACATGCTCAGCTGGATGAAGTGTGCGATAGAAATATAGAATGCGGTATAGAAAAAAAAATCTATTTGTATCATTGGCATGTCTGTGTAAGCTTTCGGGGAAACACAATATGCATTGTCTCACTGTTTGCACTGTCTCACTGTTCGCACCCTTCCCCTACATAGTTTATTTATGTCTAATAGAATACAAAATTTGAGCTGGCACAATTTTCTGTCATAAGACAATCTTAACTTCTGTCTCTGATATTAACCAATTACTTTTGATGCTTTGAATTTGAATCTGGCCTCGGAATTGTTCTAGCATTTCACGTTTTTGAGATATTCGAATCTAAAGTTTTGAGAAAATTTGGGGTTATATTGTTTCTTGAGGTAATTTTTTTTTGATAAAATTTGTATGGTCATTCTGAAGTATGAACATTTTCCCTTGAAACTCTTGGTCGCAAATCTCAGATTCGAGTTCAGCACCCTCAAGAACATAAAACAGGACATAAATTAATAATAAATCCAAAATGCTATAAGTATCATATACCAAAACTCCCGAAAACATTGTTTCGCGTGTGCATTTTGGTGGTTCTTCATCGTTAAACTAAATCAAATTAACTTTAATATTGTTGTTGGCAAACATAATTTAATGACTAAAAAGCAAACACACATAATCCCTTAAGAAAGCAACCTTTTAATCAAAATTTGAAAGGATATCGGCTTTTTACAATGTGTTCAAGAATAACACGAAAAAACTTACTCCCTAGCTTGTTGTTCTTCAAATGACGTACTATATGGAATATGTCATAATTTTCCTTAACTTTTATTGATGAGAAAAAAATATGTTTTCGCTTGAAAGGTGGATTTCATAATAGTCCCTTTGCTAAGGAATCATCTACTTCAGCATTAGGATTTTGATGATGATATCACCTTTCACCCGTCATCATCCACTGCTATTCATCACCACATCTCACATATTTAAGATATAAATTGAATTTGTGGTGGATTGTTAAAACTCAAGCATGCGTTCGCAATTTACCAAAGGATTCCGCAGGATATATAACACGGCACCCCCTATACGCCGTGTGAGTTATAAATATATACAATCTTAGGGTTGTCGGTCGGGCCAAAGACTACACTCATTCTCCATACACGCTCTGAACATCACTCCTGCCACCCCCAAGTGAGTAAACAGGATTATCTTGTCAAAGAATTGAATTTAATTTTGAATGGAGATTTGAATAAAAGGGAGGATCCAAAGAGACTATGGCGCGCGGGGTGTTGCGCATTCCAAATTAATTTTTTGTTATAAACTTGGATGGGGCGGCGCGGGCGGGCGAGTGGGTGATTGTACATTATAGTACCACAGGATGTGGAAATTCTTTTGGTGACTGGAATTAATGTTAAAATCTGGGAAATGTTCATTTTCCAATTTATATGCTAATGCGATCGTGAAGCCTTTCATAAGATAGCAACACACCAAAAAAAAAAAAAAAAACATCGACAAATTGTGAATATCTTTCTACAGAGTTTTATTTAATTAATCATTTCCGCCCTTGTAAATTAAAGCCAAAGGAATGTAATGTCCTTTTGAATGAAAATATGTTTAATTAAAATCACATTGTATGTGAATGGACGTGAATAAGAAATTGGCCTTAAAATTGAGTTCATAATGAAACCGTAGTGAAGACTTTTTCCTAATTTTGTTTATTCTATTTCATTAATATGGATTCCATTAACAGATCTCTTCGAAACATGGGGGTGTTGTACGTATTTTAATAAAAGTCTGTACTGTATCTTCTTTTCTTTCTTCAAAATTGTAAAATAGTGTTGTTCTTATCACTTGTATACACAAATTAAATTAATGCTTTTAATACTTTTTGTTTATAAAAAACAAGTTACAAATTGTGAGAATTTATTAATAAATTATGTTTCGTTCATTGTAATAGTAGCCCAGGAAAATTAGTCAATATATGGAACATATTACGGAAAAAATCCTATAAAGCTGAATTTTGGTATACACCTTCTTTAGACCCTCCTTTATAAATCTTGAAAAGTCCCCATCGATTCGTTGGGTGCTAAATGTTTTATAACGGTTTTTTCCAAAAAAAATAACGTTAAAAAAAACGGTTTTTCTCTATTTCTAACGGTTTTTCAGCCAAAACACTGAAATACAAAATTAAAGTAAATTAAATTTCCAACAAAAAATAGAATATATAACTTTTTTCGATAAAAGTAACGGTTGCCGAGTTATTGACTTTTACAAATTTTGATTTTTTCTATTCTTTTCACAAAAACATCATTTCCCTATTTTTTCTCGTTCATGGTTCTTGTTTTTGCTTCGATAAATATGTATTTATCGATATATATGTTAATTAAATACATATACATACATAAAAATGTATTCTATACACATGCAGACACACTTACATGAATGCATTAATTATAAATTTGGACGTAAGGCAATATTAAATATGACAACTGCATTCAGTAAAATAAAAAGTTTGAAAATTAATTTTAACAATTCATAAATATTTGATTTTATTGAATAACAACGTTAAATTAATCAAATTTACTTAAACCTTTTGTTATATATTTATATTTATTTAATGATGAAGAAAACAAATGATGAGCTTCGTGGCTTTTTACAGTATGAACTATCTCCTTACCCTTTGTCTCTTTTTAATGAGCAAAGAATGCGCAAAACTATTAAATCATCGTTTTACACCAGCTTTACTGCACTTAATCAAATAAATTTAAATGATGTAATATATGTTATCGATAATCGATGGGGGATTTTTGTTACACCGTGTTGTATGGCATCAAAATGATTCATTTAGATCCATTTGTGCAGCCTATGTCCACTACATTCAAAAACATTTTGGCTCAGAAGCCGTTATCGTATTTGACGGACACAACAATACCAGCAATAGCGTAAAAGCAATGGAACAGCTTCGTCGTTCATCAAAATCGTCTGCTGTTGATGTCATTTTTGATGAAACAATGCACGTAACAATGAGTCAAGACAGGTTCCTTTCGAACAATAAGAACAAATAAAGATTGATCTCTATGCTTTCCAACAAGCTTCTGGCCGGAAACTTTCAGGCTGAAAATGCTATTGACGATGCAGACATTTTGGATGTTGTATGAAGACATCGACTTGCTGGTCATTCTCACAGCTCATGCGCCAGTCAATAAGGAAATATTCTTTCTTAAATCCGGAAAAAACAAAGTTGAGAGGAAATTGTCTTCTTCTGGCAGTTTCAAACATCATGGATGCTGTAAGGATCATGTTCTTTTTCTGCACGCCTTCTCTAGTTGTGATACTACGTCTGCTCTTTATCAGAAAGGTAAATCGTTAGCATTGAAAGTACTAAAAAGACGACCCGACTTACAAACAGCACTGCAGGTTTTCAATCAACCGCATGCTTCTCCAGAATCCATTTTTTCGAGTGGTATTCAATTTTGTCTTGCTCTCAATGGTGCTTCATCTCAAGATCGTTCCATCCATGAATATCGCTATTTGTGTTTTGCGAAGTTATTAAAAAAAAAAATTCGGCAACAAATTTGAGCTTACTACTTACTACTACCATCCTACTACCACCAACACATATCTTTCACCTAAGGTTTTGATCTCATTAAGCTTTTTGCATACAAATTAGAACTTTAACATTAAATAAATGTAATTATGTAATAATAGGTTTAAGTAAATTTAATTAATTTTATGTTGTTATTCAATAAAATCAAATATTTATGAATTGTTAAAATTAATTAATTAAATTAAATTAGTAAAAGTCAATAGCTCGGCAACCTTTACTTTTATTGAAAAAAGTTATATATATTATTTTTTGTTGGAAATTTACTTTAATTTTGTATTTAAGTGTTTTGGCCGAAAAACCGTTAGAAATGGAGAAAAACCGTTTTTTTTTTTGGAAAAAACCGTTATAAAAAATTTAGCACCCAACGAATCGATGGGGACTATTCAGGATTTATAAAGGAGGGTCTTAAGAAGGTGTATACCAAAATTCAGCTTTATAGAATTTTTTCCGTAATAAAATTCTGATTTTCCTGGCATATAGTGGAATATTTCCATTTGTACTTTTATGGCTAAGACTGTTGTAATTATTAATTTTCTCAAAAAAGAGGAAAATAAAATAAATATTTTGCGAAATTTTCCGTTTTTTGCTTCACGAATGTATTTATCTTGATCAAATTTTTAGTGGAGATAATTCACAATTAAAGCACATAGTTTCTTTTTATTTGAAGACGGAAAACATAATTTAAATTCTTAAAATTTGTAAACTTAAATGTTTCATGATTCATGCCCATTGAGTTGTGACCATAAAGATTCTTACAAAGAAAGACTATCGGGGTCCGCTTAGCTCCAATAAATTAATCTGTTTTTTTTTTCGAAATATCTGGCTTAAGATTTCTTGAAGTCTGGCAGATGTCAATTGTGGACCATCTGCCAAAAACGAGACTTCCTTTATTTTGGCAGACGAAAAAAATGGTTCTATGCAATAACTTTTAAACGGTAAAAGTGATTTAAAATTACTTAATGCAATACTTGTAGATCATGCAATTTTCTAAAAGATAAAGGCAATTTTACCCTCCGATTGATCCCGTAGAAGATATCACCATTTATACTTATGTGTAAGTATAAATCATAAATGGAAACCATCCGCATAAAGTTCTATTGTTTTCCTCTAGCACTATAACTTCAAATACAGTCGAATTTCTTTCTAACTAGAAATGTTTGCCATATTTTTGTACTCGACTCAAATTTCCATACTATATTTATTTCTCTCTAACTCGAATGTTTACAAAACTCTCTCTAACTGGAACCAATGTTGATATCCCGTGAAAACTTTCCTTAGTTGAACAACTGAAACAGGATTTTTTGTCGAGAAATTTTGACTGAAATTTTTAGGTCATGCGTTACCTTCTTACAGAAAGAATAAACATATGTATATTTAATTTTTTCAAAGATGGCATTTTCGTCTGATTGTGCTTACGCCCTGAATTTCAGTGTTGTAAAAAATATGCATGCCAAATTTCAAGAAGATTGGATAATATTTATAGGTTGCGCATTTTGATCACTAACTAGTGAATTTTCGAATGTTGAAGTCCTTTGTACTCATGGGTTTCTCATGTACTTGTTTCATCTTGTGCAGGTTGTAACGTGTCTTTACGTAGTATCATAACCAATGTGTAAATTCGTGACATCCATTCAAACAATTCTTCGTACAATTTCTATTCGAACTGTAACTTCAAACATTTTCATTTACATTATACATGGTTGTCCAACAATTGCGGGCCGACCCTGTGGCAATGCATTTGTGTTTGTGTAACTCACACTATTTTTAAAAATGCTTCACCGTTTTCACGATTTGGCAGTTCCTTTACTTCTTCTTCTTTGAGAAGACCTCACGAGAAAAATTTTAATGTTATCAAATTTTAATGTTTGTGGCCCACTTACGTCATTTCCACGAGGGATAAACCCTACCTTACAGCCGTTCATGTATATTGTATTTTGTGGCATATGCTGTGTGACACGTCGGCGTCGTAGTGTTGTCCTTTTAGAACTTTATGTCGATCACATCCATGATCCATATCATCCAATTTGGACCATAATAAATTGAAGGGTCCAGGGGGAAAACGTCTTAAGTTCACTTGAATTGATACCGAAGAAAATTAATTTGTAAATTTATTTCGAAGACAAATAAAAGAAAATTAAATGAAAGCAACAAACAAGTTTTTTGTTGAGCACCGTGTACAAACATACATAATATTGATTTTAACATTTAAATTTTGTTTTCAAGATACGCTAACATGAGTCAAAAGGACCTTGAACGTACCAGAATTTTCGAATGTCTTATTTGAAGTTTTCTACTGAAAGAACCGGACATGATAATTGGAAACGATTTTTTTGGTTTTTATTCATATGTACGTCTCTATATTTTCAAAATTTAGTAAGGGTTTTCATGCAATAGCGTAAGGTCGTCGTAAACGTGGTAAAGTTGTAAACTTCGTAAATCTGTCAAATTTTGTAAATCTGTCAAATTTTCCATACAAATTATGACAGAGTTACGAAGTTTTAAACTTTACAGCGTTTATGACGCTTTACGCTGTTGCATGAATACCCATAGTTTGAAAATAAAATAATTTTCACTATTGTGACATAATTGGACTTTTTTTGCAATTCAATTTGTTTTGACAAGACCTAGACCGGAAGTATTTAGAATATCGGATATTTTTTTATATTTATTATTAACCTGACATGTAGCTAGGTCTAGGCACAAGTTTTTATTTTTTAATATTGCTTTGTTTAAATTTTGGGGCAAAATAAAAACTTTTGGAAAAAAGATTTTTAGGCCCATTTGCTGATTCGGAACATAAATCTTATACATAGCTAGGTTCCACATAAATTCTATGCGATACTTAAATTTTTTTAAGTTGCACGAAAAAATTTATGTTACACAAAATAAGTCATCACTTTTGAATTTTAACTAACTTCAATTCGGTTTGCGAGATCGTCAAAATATTGTGAATTTTGGTTAGTTTCTGTGTTAAATCGGATTTTACGCGTATTTAATTTTGAAAACGGTCTGGAAATAGTAAACAAAAATGTTTTTTTTCTATCCGAATTTTCTTGACAAAACCAAAATGGTCAAAAAAGGTTTTTTTTTTAATTTTCTTAAACCACCGAAGGGTCCTCAATTGTGTTGTTGATATAAGCAAAAAACGGAATTTGTTTTAAAATAGTTTTAAAAATGAATAAAAACAAGCCAGTTTTCCTTGTCTTTCTTTTTGTTATTATCAAAGTAAATTTGAGCATTCCTTGAATTTTTATTCCGAAAATAAAAGAATTACTTGCAGCACACATCATAAAAATGCTTCAGTACTCATGCCACATTTATAGTTTATTTTGTTACCTCAACTCGCCCCAGCAAAAAACCTAGATCTACTTCAAGGTGATCCTAGGTCTCAAAAAATACAGAATTTGCTGGCCAGTAAGAGTTCACGGTTTTATAAAAACTCTGTGGGGCGATCCCAGGGTGACTTCAGTGCTCACCGAACAAAATGGGAGACTAGAGAGCTTCAAAAATCAATTTGTTAGATCCAAACAACAAGATAACACTCCAAGGACTTCAAAAAGAAGACCATTTGTATTCATACCAATCTATTAGATGTTGTCATTCGTTTAGTTTTTTATTTCAAAAAGTGGACTTAAGCCGTTTTTCACTCGGACCCTTCAACTGTTAATCATCTTCTTATAGGGTATCCATTAACGGACCTGCCCAAATCAACTACCTTGGGCACAGCTGCCATCCTACCCCTCCCCCTAACTGCCAAAAATATAAAAATCATATTTTTTGTCTACTTTTACAAAAATAATCAAAACAGTCAAGCTCTTAATCTGTACCTTGGTTTTCAAAGGGCTAATGTCCAATTTGATAATTTTTAGAAAATTGAAAAATTTGATTTCTTATTGCTATAAATGCTTATTCATCATCGTGTCCTGTAACCCCGGCTGGGGCATAGGGCGTCAACAAAACGTCTCCATCCTTCACGGTCTGCTGCAAGGTACTTAAGCTGTGGCCACGTCTTTCTCTGGGATTCTGCTTCCGCTAAGACAGTTGATTTCCATGTTGTTCTTGGTCTTCCAACCCGCCGTGCACCCTGAGGATTCCATTCAAAGGACTGCTTTGCAATTTCATCGTTTGGTTTCCTCAGTGTGTGACCAATCCAACGCCATTTACGCTTTCTTATGTCGACGTCCAGCCGCTCTTGACTTGTCCTGCGCCACAATTCCTCATTTGATATTATTTGTGGCCAGCGAATCTTTAGGATGTGGCGAAGACAGCGATTCACAAAAGCCTGCAATTTCTTCGAAATGGTAGACGTGACTTTCCAGGTTTCACAAGCATATAACAGCACGGATTTGACATTGGATTCGAAGAATCTCAACTTAGTGCGTAAGGAGATTTGACTGGATTTCCAAATTGGGGACAGAGTACCGAAGGCAGCACGAGCTTTATTTATTCTACTTTTAACGTCCAGATCCGTACCACCGTTAGCAGAAACAATACTGCCAAGGTAGTTAAATTTTTCCACTACTTCAACTGGCGTCTCCTGTAAAATAATACGCTGCTGTGTGGAGCGGCCTGTGAGCATTATTTTTGTCTTTTTGCTGTTAATTCTTAGACCACTCGACTCTCCCTTCACTTGCAGTGTTTGGCACATCCCGTTCAGCCCACTGATGTTATTTGCCAGTAGACATATGTCATCGGCATAGTCTAAATGACTGAGCCTTTCGAACGGTCTCCACTGAATGCCCTGTCGCTCAGCTGTACCAACACTGGCCGTCAATACGTCGTCCATCGCCAGCAGGAAGAGAATTGGCGATAGAACATCCCCTTGTCTCACACCCTGTTGCACTACGAAGGAGTCGGATAGCTGCCCATTATGCAAAACAAAACACCTCGCGTTGTTGTAGGACTCTTTAATAATGGCAACAATTTTTGGTGGAATTCCTCTACCAAGCAACGATCTCCATATACATTCTCGGTTAACTCGATCAAAGGCCTTTTCAAAATCCACGAACATGAGGTAAAGCGGTGATTGATATTCCATCGACTGCTCGAGGACGATACGCAGGGTGTTGATATGGTCGACACACGATCGACCACTGCGGAAGCCGGCTTGATGCCTCTTGAGTGTAGACTCGATTCTATCCTTTATTCGCTCGAGTATGATTGTTGCCATTAGTTTTGGGAAAACGGACAAAACGGTGATACCACGCCAATTGTTGCAATTCTTTAAGTCACCTTTCTTTGGCAACTTAACAATCACACCATCCTTCCAGTCCCTGGGATAGCTTTCGTTTTCCCAAATGTTTTGTATCAGCGGATGTAAAATACTAGCCGCTGCTACGGGATCGGCTTTCAGGAATTCAGCTGGTATTCCGTCCAGTCCAGCTGCCTTGTTGTTTTTGAGGAGATTTATTGATGTACGAATTTCCGATTCTGACGGGGGTTCGATGTCAATACCCCTATAGGACCTGCGCATCTCGTTTAGTTGGGGCACTTCAGCACTCTGCTCAACTGAATCCTCATTTAGCAGGGCACAAAAATGGTCCTTCCATCTACGAAGCTGATCCTCAATTGATACCAAAAGTGTGCCATCCACATCCATTACAGGATGATTGGTGTTGCTTTTTTTCCCGATAACATCTTTGGCTATTTGGTACAATTCCCGGATATCTCCTCTTCTGGCAGCGCTTTCCGCATTATCTGCGAGTCCATCCAACTTCACCCTCTTGTCACGTCTAACATAGCGGTAGACCATCTTATGTGCAATGCGGTACTCTCTTCGCAAGTCAGCCTTTCGTTGAACATCAGCTTCGGCATTTATTTGGATTTTCAACGATTTGCGAAGTTCGATCTTATCCCAGGTGTCTTGGGATATCCAAGAGTCTCTACGTCTCGTTCGCTTGGGTACAGTTTCGGATCCAGCCTCCATAAAAACACTTTTAATTTCACCCCACATCTCATCAATTGTTGAATTCTGGATTCCATTTAATGACGAGGCTCTGTCGTTAAGGGTGGTGACATAGTTTCGACATATGTTGGGGTCATTTAAAGCATTAGTAATGAATTTTGTGCTCCTTGCTGCATCCTGCGCTGGTTTTTGTACGGCAGCGGTTCGTAGTTTGAGACTCATCAGAACCAAATGGTGGTCGCTTCCCACATCGGCATTTCTTAAACTCCGGACATCACACATAGACTTCCTCCATCGCTGCTGAATCATGATATAATCAATTTGGTTTTCGGTTTGACCATCCGGATGCACCCAGGTAATTTTGTTGCACGTCTTATGCTTAAATACAGTCCCACCTATGACAAGACGATTCGCGTTACAAAAGTCGACAAGCAAGTCACCATTTTCATTCCGTGACCCCACGCCATTTCTTCCCATCACGCGTTCCAGTCCGTAATTGTCTGAACCGACTTGGGCATTAAGGTCTCCCATAACGACTATGATGTCGGCTCTCGGAACACTACTGTAAACCGAGTTAAGATGAGTGTAGAACGTGGTTTTGTCTTCCTCGGTCGCTTCATTTGTGGGGGCGTAGCACTGAATAATTGTGACGTTACGAACTTTTGAACGAAACCTTGCTGTCATTAATCTCGCAGAAATGGGCGCCCATGAGATCAAACAACGCCTCGCTTCTTCGTTCAACATAATTCCGACACCATGCAGTCTTTGGCCACCCTCTCTTTCATCTTCGCCGGAATACAGCATTCTCGTCTGTCCAGTGTCTGATCTGTATTCAGCTCTTCCTCTCCACTTAGTTTCGCTTATGCCCAGGATACTGATCTTTAGGCGAAGCATTTCACGCTCAACCTGCTCGTATCTACCATCGCTGTACAAGGATCGAACGTTCCATGCTCCGATTTTCGTACGTATGCGGTAGCCAAAAGTAACATTTGCGCTTCTTGAAAGACTTCTTCTATTTGTCAACGATTCATTTATTATTATGGCGTCTTGATTGACGCTCGTACATGAAGGATGCCGCACCCCCAAATCCGATGTGCGGTTTACTGCAGCCGAAGCTACAGAAGGATTTTCTATAAAAAGATAACCTCTTGGGGACTCATTTCCATTTGTTGTCATAATTCATGTATTTGCATATATCCTTCCACCATGGTGTTTTCCGAGATATGATTAATAACATACATAAGCTCAGGTTTGACAGGCACACCCGCCTTTTGTATGGTCAAACACATAACTGCTCGAGGCCGCCCACTATGGGAAAACAGACGCCTTTTGTAGCCGCCCAATATGGGTTACAGACGCTACCTGCTGCTGCCGTTGGCCTTTTACCAAAAAAAAGCTCCTCCGCCACCAGACTATCATGCCGTTGACCGCCACCTGCAGTTCATCCGCCTTAAGGGGGCTTTTAACCATCCCGAGGACAAGTTTGTGCCCTGACCAGCATAGCTGGGTTGTCTGCTTATCCCGGCATCCATTCGGTCCCCCTGCACGTTAGCGTTACCCGCCCTCTACCACGCGGAGGTGTGCATAGGGATTTTCCTATCATTGAGCCTAGGGCCATATGGCGTCCTAGCACTCTCAAGTACTTTTAGAGGGCTAAAATAAATGCTAATGAGGGCTAATGATAAATGCTTATTACTTTTGAAAATTTAACTTCCTATAACCATCAGAGTCTTGTTAAGGATCAATTGGAGCACATTGGCCTTTATTCATTTGTTAAACATTTTCCGCTAAGTCAAATAGTGTACTTAAGCCTGTACAAAATGGACTTTAGCCCTTCTAGTACCAAGGTATAGAAATATTACCGAAACTTCTTTAAATAGGGGATGATATCTTTTATATTAGGGGGTTCACATGGACCAACATTGCTTGACAACATGGCTTGATTTGATCATTTGAACGCAAGAAACAACGGCTTGACAGCCAATGTTGTATGGTTCTTAAAAGATTTTGAATACTTGTTCCATTTCCATCAAGCGATGCTGTCATGCCATGTAAACTCCCCTATTGAAGAAACTCAGGGCGTATAGGCAGTCAAGTAAAATTTTTTGTTTTATTTTGTGCCTTACAAAATGAAACACCCTACTATAGGTAGTATATGGCTAATTATGCATTCGTAAAAAAAAATCAACCCGATATTTTGATCCGAATTTTCATTGCGGGAAAAATGAAGAAGACAAGAAGACAAAAGTGGGTTTTAAAATTCTGTCTGTCTGTATGTTCCTAAAGGAGGGCGTATCGAATTGGTTTTGGTATCATTCGATTCAGCATTCAAAACTACTTCAAAAACATGTGTCATATGCTTAGGCTGCACCAAAGTTAATTTTCTGTTTGATGCACCACAACCCCCTCCCTCAAAAAAAAACACCCTTCCATGTGATATATTTTTATAGACTCCTGATTTTTCGTTCTCATGGTACATGAAACATTTTCACCAAATTTCATGATGGTACTATTTTTTTTTTTTATTCGATAGGCTTTTCATACTATTTCACCTGTAGGTACTATTCAATTTTAATTTTCAAATAACATAAACAGAAAAATATAACAAACTGTCAAATTTTCGTCTGAGATAATGTTACGGTCTATTAATTATGATGAAAAAAAAAGTGGAGACTACGAGTAATCTATCACGATTTTCTATTTTATTGACATTTCGCTATCGAGCTGCGTACTAGACAACAAGAATCACGACGAAATTTTTCGTTTATAATATCGTTGGGTCTAATTCTGTATTAAAATATTTGTTTCGCTTCAGCTGCTTACTAAATAGTATAAGTAGGTACCTACAACAAAATATGTAGTAATCATAAAGCATGCTCTATCCTTCGTAACAACCTATGTATGTATAAGTATATGTATCTGAGCCCAACCAAATAGTGCTAAAACTCCTATAGTTACTAAAATTATCTGCGTCTATATTTTCAATAAAATCAAACTTATTTTATTAAAGAAAACTATTCGGTTCAATTTACAGAAAGATGATTTTCATCAACAAAATATAAACACAGAAACAAATGCAATTTCATGAGACCTATAAGATCCAATTTATTTTAAAAATAAACTTTCTTCAAATTCACCATACCATGCCACAAGAAGTTTTCGAAAAAATATCACAAAATCAAGTTTGCAACCATAAAAAAAAGTCCATAAGGCACTTATCCTGCAGCAGAGTCATAGAGACTACGTATAATTCGATCAATCATCACAATGATTGCAGACAAAACTTTTCCTTTCTCTGAGGTAGAAATTGTTTGTGCCAGACAAATCCGCAATAAAAAATGGTACTTTTTTGTTCGTTTCTTCCTCTAAAGTTAGTCCTTTCTGTTTTATTTTTTTTTGTAGTTTTACCTTGCACTAACATCCATCCACCCGCACCCCTTTTAATGGAAGTAGAAAAGAGAATTTACATAGCTTAAAAGTACCTGTACATTATTCAGAACGTTTTGCAGTATCTTGTTTCAGTATTTTGCTCCTTAGCCTTTCTTCGTTGAGATACAGTTAGATTTCAGTCTGAGTCCTAATGGAATTTAAGAAAAAATAAAAACAAAAAGAAAAACCAGACAGAAAAGACACTTTTCCATTTGAAGCCAGCCATCATGGTTTTTAAGATTGTAATTAGGAGTAGAGAGGTGCCACCCATCTGCAGAATGGTAAATTTAAGGTGACGGTTATTCCAGTTACAACTCGTGATAGGTTTATTAATAATGAAACAAGTATTTTTACCCGACTTTTTATACAATTTAATGAAATAATAATACCTACTAATTTTTATTACCATTTAGCTGAAAACTCTGGTAGGTAGAGCTTAAATTTGTTTATGTTATTGGTTATATAATTTATTTATGTTTTAATAAAATTATAATAACAATAATAATATTACTAATTTATATATATTATACTTGTATTATTTATCCGGCTCCCGATCCATGAAGGGTCTCTGCCTGAGATATTTCGGCCTTCCATCGGTTGCGGTCCCTCGCACGCTCCCTCCAGTCATCGAGACCAAGCGCTCTTGCGTCTGCGACCGCCTGGTCCCTATAGCGGAGGTTCGGTCTTCCTGGTCGTCTCGAACCGGGGGCTGGGATTCGAAGATTTTCTTGGCTGGAGCGTTGTTGTCCATTTGCTCGATGTGGCCAGGCACGGATACAAGGGAGGGCAATGGGTGCAATTGCCCCCCCCTGGGCAAGAACGAATGAAGCATAAAATATGACTTTAATAAAATTTAATCAAAAAGAAAGGTTATTTCATGATACATTTGTAAAAAAATTTCTTGGCAGCGCAGCGTTGCAGCAATGAGTGGTTGTTCGTTGGCCACTGGCTGACCAGGTTAAGTTAAGAAAATTTCCGCTATGCACAAATAGTGCCTTCAAATCGACTGAGTGGAAAGCTTATAACTTCGGCTTTTGATCTCGATCTTAAAAGTTAAGGTCTTTAATTAAAAGATCAATGTCAGGCTACATTACTACATATATAGTATTTTGTGAGAAAAGTCAATTTATTTCATACTAGGGAGCAGGTTGAATCCCAAATCGATTTGACTTTCACTTTTCAATATGCTTTGAACAAAAAATTTCACAATTTGGAAAAAAGTGTTTTAAAAAGGTATTGCCCAACCTCCAACCCTACTCTACAAATTAGTTAGTAGTTTTTTATACTTATATGTTACGGGAGAGGCGACAGGGGCACTCATCTAAATTTTCAATCTTGAAGTTGATTTTAATTTAAAAAAAAAAATAAGATCTTTAAAATACGTCGATTTACGACTAATTACATTCAAAAATTTCGAATTTTGCTTCAAATGCCCGGATCTACAGGGTAAAGATAGCTCATTAAAGTTGAAATAATAAACTACAATTATGTATAAAAGTTATTGAGAAATACCAACAAATTTCATACTAAATGGGTGATAGAGTTCTTTTTGTGATAAATATTAAAATGTACGTTTCCATTGCATTGAGGGAGTTCTTTTACTAGAAAGCTCTCGAGTCGAGAGCGACTCTCGGATATCTGTCTACCCCTCTGATGAGCTTATTTCATGACTGTGTCTGTGTCTACTTTCGAGTTTTACTCTCGAGAACTTCTTCAGAGCTGCTCACCGCCTTTTTACTCTGAAATGGATACGCACCTTAAGAGTATGCCTATGTGTTTCGAGTTCGGCGCTGTACGTAGCTTGCAGACGTGCTGCACATCTGTTTTAGCCATACGATACGTTTTTGAATTGAGAATTTTGTCACTTTTAGTGATGTGTTTTGGAAACTTCTGTGTTCCATATTATTAAACTACCGAAGAGTGCGAATCCAACGAAGAAGATTGGAGAGAAACCAGGAAACGACTACAGCAGTCACTGCCGAAGAGAAGTTGGATGGAACTTTTATACCTGAGGAAAGGACAGTTGTTTCGTCATTTCGATTGTCAGACTATTGCCATTTTTCGATGCAAATATTGCTATTGTATTGAACTACATGAGTCTGGCAACTCTGTGGTCGATGCTTTGAGCTTATATGAAACATTTATATTAAAACTTAACGAATGATAAGTATATTGTTAATGAAATGTATAACGGAAGTTAGTCAAAATCGAGAAGGTCGGACGGATAGTTTTAATAAGGAGTGGTTTTCTCTTTGTATTTTCCACTATGATCATTGTATTTTATTTCAATGTCGGAAAGTTTGGTTTTGTATTGATGGACGAAGGCATCTGAGCAAACGATACGGTTCATCTCGGTTTCGATCTTTAATTTTAGTTCAACTAAATACAGATACATATTGTCAAAATAATGCAATGGTTTTGTTCGCACAAAATCTTTTTTATCAACGTCCTTCAATTTCCTTGCAAATGCATTTGACGTTTATGATCACGCTCTCCGGCTTCTCAATATTTTTGTTTCCAACTCGATTTTTACAAGCAAAGTTAGGTTAGGTTGCCAGCTAAAGAAGAGGCTGGAAATTTCGCTCGAACTCGAACGTCATGTGTCTGAATAGGGACATACCACTTTACCATTATGTTTTCCGAAAATAATTGTAGAGTTACGCAGATCCAGAGGGAACTCAAAACCTGTAGACACCATGCTATAGCTACAAACCGCGAAAAATCATTTCACAAAGTTCAGAGTACCCTCTGTTCGAGAAATGTAGCAGTTATGGAAGAGTTTATTTGTTTTCTTCAAATTTCGAGCTCATCAAATCACATTGCTTTGTATGACCAGGCGTGTAGAGCGGTATGAAGTGTACTCAAATTTTCTTTAGACCTCATCAAGATTTTGGAAACTCACGAAAATTGCCCCCCCCCCTGAACGAAATCCTGGATCCGCGCCTGGATGTGGCCGAAGTCGACGTGTTTTGGCTCTTTGGACTACATCCACATCTTGGTACAGCTCGTACAGTTCACGATTGAATCTTCTCCTCCAATCACCCTCTTCGCGTATAGGACCAAATATCCGCCGAAGAATTTTCTCTCGAAAGTGCCCAGTATCAATTCCCTTTTTTTACTTATCGTCCAGCACTCGACGCCGTAGAAACTGGTAAAATTAGCGTTTTGTACAGCGTGCACTTTGTCTTTTGAGAAAGAAGTTTTGACTCATTTGTTTGGCCAAACCGAAGTAGCAGCGGTTCGCTAGGGTAATTCTTCGTCGGATTTCCACTAAGGTGTCGTTCGTGGAATTGATGTTTGTTCCGAGGTAAGTGAACTCCTTGTCTACCTCGAAATTTCTGCTACCAACAGTGACGTTTTGTCCTAGGCGATGCGCAGATGAGGCTTTGTTTGTTGATAGCATATACTTTGTTTTGTCCTCATTCACTTCGAGACCAAAGCTCTCTTGGAGCGGCCGATGATGTCGATGTCGTCCGCATAGCCAAGCAGTTGAGAAAACCTGTTAAAGATAGTGCACTAATTTATAACTCAGCATAATTAGACAAAGGATCACCTTATTTTTGATGAGGCATATGGAGCTTATAGTCGCGTCATCTGACAAGCTTCCTTCCATCCAAACTTTGTGTATGTAGTGTAGCTACTCTACGATGACAACACGCCTGTATATGAAGAAAACATAAGAATTGGTTCAGCTTATTGTTAGTCTACATACCTCTTCTACACTGGGTGGTGGAACTGGGTCTTCATTGACTAAATTCAGGTTGCCTTCTGGGCAGGCGCGGATCCAGGATTTCGTTCAGGGGGGGGGCAATTTTCGTGAGATTCCAAAATCTTGATGAGGTGTAAGGAAAATTAAGTACACATAATACTGCTCTACACGCCTGCGGTCACACAAAGCAATGTGAATGTGATGTGATGAGTTTGAAATTTGAAGAAAGCAGTTAAGTCTTTCATAACTGCCACAGTGCCTCGAACAGCGGGTACTTTCAACTTTCTGAAATGAAGTTTTGCAGTTTGCTGCTTTAGCATGGTGTTTTTACAGCGTTTATGAGTTCCCTCTGGGTCTGCGTAACTCCACAATTATGCTCGGAAAATATAATGGCACAGTTGTATGTTCCTATTCAGACACATGAGACATGACATTCGAGTTCGAATGAAATTTATTCCAGCCTCTTTTTTAGCTGGGACAATCTAACCTAACTTTGCCAGTAAAAGGCCGTTTTCGAGAATGTCATCCGCGTCAAAAATACATTTTGCGGAATGCTATCAAACGCAAACTGCAAAAGTTTTCTGTTCAAAATGGCAAATAAAAGTTTTACTGCATAAGCATTGTGTTCGATAATACAGTTGTCTAAAGGCACATTTTCGAAAACATCAGTGTGGTGCAATTCTGCAGTACCTACAAACATCGAGTTGGCAACCAAAATATTGAGAAGCCGGAGAACGTGTTCATAAACTTCAAATTCGTTTGCAAGAAAATTGAAGGAAATTGATAAAAAAGACTTTGTGCAAACAAAACCATTGCATTAATTTGGCAAAAGCTGTATTTTAGCAAAACTAAATTCACAGATCAAAACCGAGATGAACCTTATCGTTTCCTCAGGTGTCTTCGTTCATCGACACAAAACCAAACTTTCCGACATTGAAATAATACACAATGATTATAGTGGACAATAGAAAGAAAAAACCACTCTTTATTAAACTTTTCCGTCCGACCTTCTCGGTTCAGCCTTCGATTGTGACTAATTTTCGTTATACATTTCATTAACAATAACAATATACTTAGCCTTCGTTTAGTTTTATTAAAAATGTTTCATATAAGCTCAAAAGTCAAAACATCGTTTGCCGAGTTGCCAGACTCATGCAGATCGATTCAATATCAATATTCGCATTGAAAAATGACGATCATTTGACAATCGAATTGGCGTTGATGTTTTCAAAAACGGCCAAAAACAACAATCCTTAGGTGTAAAAGTTCCATCCAACTTCTCTTCGGCAGTGACCGCTGTGGTCGTTTCCTGGTTTCCCTCCAATCTTCTTCGTTAGAAGAAAACTAACAAATTTCAAAAACGTATCTTAGATATGGCTCAAACAGATGTGCAGCACGTCTGCACGCATCACTGTGTACAGCGCCAAACTCGAAGCACATGAGCATACTCTTAAGGTGCGTATCCTTTTCAGAGTAAAAAGACGGTGAGCATCTCTGAAGAAGTTCTAGAGCGTTAAACTCGAAAGTGCACACAGACACAATCATAAAATAAGCTCACCAGAGGAGAGGGGAAGACAGATATCCAAGAGTCACTCTCGAGAGTTTTCTAGTGGAAGTACTCCCCCAATGGAAACGCACATTTAAATATTTATCATAAACAGAACTCTATCACCCTTTTAGTATGAAGTTTTTTGGTATTTTTCAGTAACTTTTATAAACAAATGTAGTTTATTATTTTAAAATTAATTAGATGTCTTTATCCAGTAGATCCGAGCATTTTAAGCAAAGTTAGAAATTTTTGAAGTATTTAAATCGACGTAATTTAAAGATTTAATTTTTATTTTTAAATTAAAATCAACTTTAAGGTTGAAAAGTTAGATAAGTGCCCCTAACACCTCTCTCGTTACATTTTAATATAAGGTGGAGCAATAACTTTTTAAATCATAGTTTGTCAAATTGTAAAATTGTTCATTCACAGCATTTTGAAAAGTGAAAATCAAATCGATTTGGAATTCAATCTGCTTCCTAGTATGAAATAAATTGACTTTTCTCATAAAATGTTATTCAGTAATGTAGCCGCACATATATCTTTTAATGAAAGGCCTTAACTATAAAGATCGGACATCTAAAACCGAAGTTATAAGTTTTCCACTCAGTCGATTTGAAGGCTATTTGTGCATAGTGGAACTTTTCTTAACTGAACTTGGTCAGCCATCGGCCAACGCACAACTACTCATTGCTGAAACGCTGCGCTGCCAAGAAAAAATTTTATAAACGTGTAACAAAATGACCTTTTTTTGATAAAATTTTATTAAATTCATATATACATATGCTAGAATAAATCTTGCCCAGGGGGGGGCAATTGCACCCATTGCCCCCCCCCCCTGTATCCGCGCCTGCTTCTGGGCCTGTCGGCTGCTGCTTAGATACATCCACTATTTCTTGATGATGTCCTTCTGTGACTAGAGGTTACCTTCGCTGTTCTGAAGAGCCTGTTGTGGTTTCGGTCTTGAAACAAGCAGCAAGTTACTTGACCTTTAATAAACAAAATTAACTTAATCTAATATTTTATATCAAATTTTATGATGAGAAATAAATTAGGGATCCAAACTTTAATAAATTCTTGGTATACTTACAAGAACCCACTTCCAGTTATTAACAAACTTTTTGTCTACATCAGTCTCTGTAATGCATATAATGTCCCCAGTACTTTTGTCCTGTGTGTCTGTGTATGATATCCCCCAGATTGAATGCGTTCAAAACTTTTTTGATTATCCTAATGTGCTTCAATGAAATTATCTTGCGGTTGTGGCTAGAGCACAGAACAGTGAAGTTAGACGGTATTAACGAGTAATTACTTTCGTTTAAGATGTCGCCCTGGTGAGAGATCAATGGTGGACGTTAAAACCCAAGCAAAGAATGCTATGAAATATCAGAGGGGAGATTCATATACGAGGATGTACAAAAACATAATTATGTATGAACGTAAGCATATGTCAAAAACTTTTACGAGTGGAAAACATTTTGTTTTTGGTCTGATAAAAAGTTGTTTATGTATTTACCATCGTTAGGTTTGTATCGTTTATTATGTTACATTTGTAAGATATAAAACAACCACAAATGATGCTTAAAAACATTCTTTTGAACTTATTCTTAACCGAACTGGGGAACATTAATACAAAAAGTTATGTTAGAGTTGATGATATTTTAATAATACTAGATATACAGGGCCTTCAAACAAGTGGTTTCATTTTTAGTTTTGAGCCATTTTTATATTGCCAACATTAAAACATGTCTTATCATAGCAATCACTTCTGGTTTATAAAAACTTAGATTTTTAAGAAATTTTTTTCAAATCACTGCGTGCAACTCATGCTTTATGCACAATGATTTCTTGAACACGAAAATCGGGAAGACACTGAATCATTTACTTTTTAATTTTTTGTGGAATGTTAATAAAACTTCGGATAAATGTTTTATTTGTAAAAAAAAATTGAGAATGTCGAAAGGATGTTTTTTGAGGCGCACGGAGGCAAATGAAGGATTAATACCATTAATCATGAGTTGTACACAGTTATTTGGAAGAATTTACTCAAAACGCTCCACCATAGTCCACTGTAGTGGTTACTAATTATCGATAAAATAAAATGCATGACTAGGTCACACGTACATGCTCTTATGTTCAAGAGGCAGAGGGTTTAAGAAAATTGTATGTAAAGACATAGAAATTATGAGAGAAAAATGTTTAAATGCTTGAAATAAATCATTTAAAGCCCCTTTAATAGTTTAAAGTGAAAAAAGGGAGTGCCATCTGAGTTCTTGATTAAATGTGATTACATTTATGAAAAATTTAAAATTTTAAATCGTTGGAGTGGTTTAAAAAAAAATAATTTTTTATAGGTATATCAAATTTTCAAAACATTTTTAAGGAATAATTTTGGTCTGCAAATCTCAAGTATTTATTTATGTGCATATAAAAATAAAGTTAAAAAAAAAATTGACAACCGGTTTTCGATATATCGAATTTTCAAAAAAAAATCAAAAACTTTTTTTTCGAAAATTTTGACGTGATTTAATTTAATCTTATCTGAAATTTGTGTATACAAATTTATCTGAATCCGTTTAGCGGATAACGAGACAATTCAAAATAAAAAAAAGCGTTCTATGACAGGTACCTACTATTAATAATTGCTAAGTGTAAACTTTTATAGCTTTTTGTAGTAGATGGTATCAATTTTATTATATGAAAAAAGTTTAATCAAAATCGTAGGAGTCGTTTTTGAGAAAGAAATATTTTCCTTTGCGGTTTTTTTAACTTTTGTATGCAAGGTACCATTATTTTTCCATAAATGTAAATTTTTTTCTGAAAATATTTTATAGAGTACTACTAAAAACCTCTTAAGTATCCAGTTTCAAAAAAGTCGATCATCTCGTTATCGAAGCATTTGATTTCAACAAAAAAATTGAAACATTTTTTTACACAACAAGAAAGAAAATGTATAGATTTTTTTTTTAATTTTTATAAAATTGATAAAAAATGTTGTATGGCAGGTACCGTTATACCGTTTAAAAAAAATTGAAAAAATGTGTGAGCAAAATCACCAAAAACCACTATATACCAAGTTTGAAGAAAATCGTTCGAGCCGTTTAGGCTGTAGACGAACAGACAGAATTGTGCCACCCACATTTTTGGTGTTCTCTAATCGAAATGTCATGTTTGATTGTTATCTCCATTTTTTTTTGCGCGAATCCAAAACTTGTCTTATAGTACCTACCATGCAAGTAAAAATTTGTAAAAATATAAAAACAGACTAGCAAATAGTTTTTTTTAATAAAAAAATTTATTAAATTCTTAAACTGTAGAACTTATTTACATATTTAGTCAATATTACCTTTTGTTTTGCTTCATAAAAGTTCAATAAAACACATTTTGTATTTTTATTTTTAACGCCGATATATTTCGAGCTCTTAATTGCCTCAAAATAGTTGAAAATCATCATCATCATCGTGTCCTGTAACCCCGGCTGGGGCATAGGGCGTCAACAAAACGTCTCCATCCTTCACAGTCTGCGGCAAGGTACTTTAGCTGTAGCCACGTCTTTCTCTGGGATTCTGCTTCCGCTAAGACAGTTGCTTTCCATGTTGTTCTTGGTCTTCCAACCCGCCGTGCACCCTGAGGATTCCATTCAAAGGACTGCTTTGCAATTTCATCGTTTAGTTTCCTCAGTGTGTGACCAATCCAACGCCATTTACGCTTTCTTATGTCGACGTCCAGCCGCTCTTGACTTGTCCTGCGCCACAATTCCTCATTTGATATTATTTGTGGCCAGCGAATCATTTAGGATGTGGCGAAGACAGCGATTCACAAAAGCCTGCATTTTCTTCGAAATAGTAGACGTGACTTTCCAGGTTTCACAAGCATATAACAGCACGGATTTGACATTGGATTCGAAGAATCTCAACTTAGTGCGTAAGGAGATTTGACTGGATTTCCAAATTGGGGACAGGGTACCGAAGGCAGCACGAGCTTTATTCATTCTACTTTTAACGTCCAGATCCGTACCACCGTTTGCAGAAACAATACTGCCAAGGTAGTTGAACTGTTCCACCACTTCAACTGGCGTCTCCTGTAGAATAATACGCTTCTGTGTGGAGCGGCCTGTGAGCATTATTTTTGTCTTTTTGCTGTTTATTCTTAGACCACTCGACTCTCCCTTCACTTGCAGCGTTTGGCACATCCCGTTCAGCCCACTGATGTTATTTGCCAGTAGACATATGTCATCGGCATAGTCTAAATGACTGAGCCTTTCGAACGGTCTCCACTGAATGCCCTGTCGCTCAGCTGTACCAACACTGGCCGTCAATACGTCGTCCATCGCCAGCAGGAAGAGAATTGGCGATAGAACATCCCCTTGTCTCACACCCTGTTGCACTACGAAGGAGTCGGATAGCTGCCCATTGTGCAAAACAAAACACCTTGCGTTGTTGTAGGACTCTTTAATAATGGCAACAATTTTTGGTGGAATTCCTCTACCAAGCAACGATCTCCATATACATTCTCCATATACATTGAAATTCCATCGACTGCTCGAGGACGATACAGTGGTGCTTACTTACGCAAAATTTTGAAGAAATATCAACTTGAAAATAAATTCACAACTTTTTTAAAAGATAGTGATAGTTCCAGATTAATTTTATTTTGGTGCACAATGCTGCAATTTAAGAATTTTTTGTTTAAACAAAAATGCTACAAACAACTATTATTAAACAATGTATTTGTTTCGAATATCTTGAATAGAGAAATTTTTAATAGCAAACAAATAACATCGGGTCTCTAGCTTCCGAGAGCATCTATAGAAGTTACCTGCGTGGGTCCAGCAATTTTACATAATTGAATTTTTCTCAAAAAGGACTTCACAACTTTTTGCTGGGTGCGACCTACACTGTTAACTTCTCATTGCTTCCCTTGAAAGAAATCAAGTGAAGACCAAAGATTTTATTGCTTTTGAGATAAAAGAAACCAAACTAAATTGTTTGCAGCTTTTGTCTTAAAAGAAAATGTCTTAACATGTTTTTTACGAATGTTATCAATATCAATTTATGAATTAAAAATCCAGAACTAGGGTGTAGAATAAAATTTTCCCGAAGCTGAAAACAGTATGCCTGTTTGCATACTTCCTAAAACTACGAGTTTCTACGATTTTTTTTTTCATGAGCCTTGGCAGAACTTTGGGCTAAATTCGTAGTTTTGTGAGGTACGCGAACAGACATAGTGTCTCAAGATTTTGGTAAAGTTTCTTGGTGATTTTGTTTTAAATAAAATTGTAAAGTATACCAATATGCGTAGAATATACCTAATTAAAACGAAGTTGAAAACCCGACATTATTATCAGTAAACAAATAATTTATTCGAAATTGTTATCTTCATTCGTTCGTTTGTGAGCGAAAAAAGTTGAAGTATATACACACAAACACAGATAAACTCCCGTTCAATTGAATAGGTTCAAAATTTTCGAGTGCGATTTACCGTTATAACTTCGAACTATGTGGAATAAATGCATTTTTGAAAATGGCATTAGAGAAAGCATCCAATTGAGGAGAGAATAAGAAAACACACAATATCAAACTTACCATCATTACACGTTTTATTATCATTTCTTTAAATTCATATTGAAATCGTAGCACTTTTTTTCGTTTTTTGAATAGGTGCACCGCCTTTATAGTTGAAGGTCAGACCTTTTAAAGCTATTTTTGGGCTTTATATCATGGTTTCTTTGATATCACACAAACAAATTGAGAAAGAACGTAGAATGGGTGGAGAAAAATCTCTTTTCGCGGCTGAGTTCGTGCAAATTTACTGTTTTCATTATAATAATGGGAGGAGAATGGGTGGAGGAAAAGCTCTCTTCGCGGCTCAGTACGCGCAAATTTAGTGTTTTCATAGTAAATTACTAACGGGACATCAAATTTCGGAAAAAAACTTACAGAATCTATTCTTTGATCTATGATTATCTGAAAAATAAACAAAAAGATGGTGTCGATATGAAAGGATGCAAATAACCTGCTATCTCCGCAAGTGAAAGGCGAAAAAGTCTGAGGGATGCGTCTAATTCGTCGGTTTAAATGGCTAAAACAAGGGAAGAAGCTAGGTTCAGTGCCAGTAATTCAGCAGTCGAGAGTATTATTAAAAATTCTACATACCGAAAAAGAAGAACATTAAATGAAACCACACCTAAACGAAGTTAGCAAAAACAAACAAAAAACAAACCGAATGCAGTTTTGTAAGCTTCATAAGACTTGAAAGAATAAGTGGCGTAAAGTCGTTATTTCTAATGAAAAAGGGATTAAATTCAACGGAATTGATGGTTTCAAATTGTATTTCCATGACTGAGCGTTTTTGTATAACTAAACCATAGTCATACTAAGAGTTAAAAAATGTGGGGTTAAATTTCTGTTCCTCGAATTCTCAAATTGTAGATTCTTTCAACTAAGCGGTGGTTTATTTTAATTTTTTCTTCTTTTTTGGTATGAAGAACTTTATATTACACTCTCGACTGTGGAAATACTCACACTAAACCTAGCTTGTTCCCTTATTTAAGCCATTCAAACCGACAAATAAGGTGCAACCCTCAGAATTTTTCGTCTAAAGCTTGCGGAGGCAGCTGTTTTTTTACATTCTTTTCATATCGACACCATCTTTTTGCTTACTTCTCTGATAAATATAGATCAAAGAATGGATTGTGTAAGTTTTTTTCCGAAATTTGATGTCCCGTTAGTCATTTACTATGAAAACACTAAATTTGCGCGTACTCAGCCGCGAAGAGAGCTTTTCCTCCACCCATTCTACGTTTGTTCTCAATTTGTTCGTGCCTTATCAAAGAAACCATGATATAAAGCCCAAAAATAGCTTTAAAAGGTCAGACCTTCAACTAGTTCAAAGCAAAAGTGATTATAAAGGCGGTGCACCTATTCAAATAATCGAAAAAAAGTGCTACGATTTCAATATGAATTTAAAGAAATGATAATAAAACGTGTAATGATGGTAAGTTTGGTATTGTGTGTTTTCTTAGACTCTCCTCAATTGGATGCTTTCTCTAATGCCATTTTCAAAAATGCATTTATTCCACATAGTTCGGAGTTATAACGGTAAATCGCACTTGAAAATTTTGAACCTTCAATTGAACGGGAGTGTATATCAATAAAACTGGGTCAGTCATAAAATCAAATCCTCGTCTTTTTACAAATTTATCAACTACAAAAGAAATGTTAGTAATTTTCCATAGAAAATGCGCTTTGAAGATAAAAGCTATTCAGACTCAACATGTGATATGTTTGCATCATTTTTGAATCAGTTCATACTGAACCAATAAGCTTCAAAAATGATGAATTTAGTGTCATGACAATTAATCTTGAAGCATTGGTGCTTGCATTAAGATGTCAACAAAGGTGCTGGCCCTGATGATATTACCCCCCTTTTCTTGAAAAGGACTGCAGACACGTTGGCAATACCCCTTTTGGAATCTGGTGTTTTTCCAAAAATATGGCGTGAATCATATTTAACTCCTATTTTTAAAAAGGGTGACAGCTCTGACTTAAAAAATTACAGAGGAATTGCAATATTATCGGCCATTCCAAAAGTTTTTGAAAAGCTAATATCTGACAAATTGTGTGTAGGGTTGAAGCTAGTTTTAAGTGAACATCAACATGGTTTTTTTAAATGCAACCAATCTTTCTAACTACACTTCTTTTTTTTTTTTTATTATTTGAACATTTCGGAACTTACCGCGTTTATTATTAAGAATTATTTATAAATTCTTCTTCCCGACGTTTCGAAGAAATTTCATAGTTAGACAGTCTAATCCCATGACCACGAAGAGTGAAATTTCTTTGAAACGTCGGGAAGAAGAATTTATAAGCAATTCTTAATAATAAATGCGATAAGTTTCGAAAAGTTCAAATAATTTAAAATGATCGATGTCCGCAAAAAGAAAAATTTAAAATTGTATACACTTCTTTTATTTTAACTGAAATGGAAAATAGAAACCAAGTTGATGCCATCTACACCGATTTCAGTAAGGCTTTTGACAAAGTTGACATTGGGTTGTTAACTTTAAAGAAAATTGGAGTACAAGGTAATTTATTAAAGTGGATTTTCTCGTATCTATCAAACAGAAAGCAGTATGTGAAATTTTGTGGTGTAAATTCTTGCAATAAATATTACTTCGGGTGTTCCTCAAGGTAGCCACCATGGTCCCCTGTTCTTTTTGTTATCTATTAATGATTTGATTGAATTGTTTGAATATTGTCGGTTTCTGTTATTTGCAGATGATCTCAAGTTATTCAATGTAGTTAACAATGTGAGTGATGGGCTCAAAATGCAAAAAGATATTAATACTCTAGTCAAATGGTGCAATATAACTGGTATATCGTTAAATGTCACAAAATTTAATGTAATCTCTATATATAATATGCGCTATTTAGAAAAAAAATAAAAAACATTGATTTTTTTTTTTGTTTTTGTTAACTTTTCGGCTTACATTTTTTTATGAAATTTTCTTAACTATCCATTTTGATAGAAAATTTAATTTTGAACAAAAAGTTTTAAAAGTGAAATTGTCAAATTCGGCTTAGTTTCCGAGTAGTTATTCCAAAAATTGTGAAAAGTGGCCAGTGTGACCATTCCCTCAGAAACGCATGAATGAATTTAGTAGCATTTTTAGTTCTTAGCATGTTAATGGGCCAAACAAACATATATTCACTAATAAAAACCCTTGCACGTAATTGTTCCTTTTTAAAAGGTCTATTCAATAGGCTACAAGGCGATCAGGGGGTCAATTCTCGATCTGTGAAACTGTGAAGTGATAAATATGATAGCGCCATCACGCCAAATGCGATTCTCGAAGTGTGAAAAAATGAAAACAAATGCCAAAATGTTTTCATATGATAACTCGTTTATCACAATCAATTCATTTTGTGAAAACCTGTGAAAAGAAAAATGATAAGCAGAAACAAATTGTGCTCACTTGATACACCCAAGTCGCCATCTTGGTATTTCCATGACGTCACAATCATCTTTTTCTATGAGCAAGTGGTAGCATTTTTCATGTTAGCACTTTTTAGTACTAACTTTGACAGTTGTTTTTCATAAAGAGATCGGGAATCGCCTTGCGCGTGTTTGTGAAGTGATAAAATGATAAAACTCTATGAAAACTGAAATGATAACTTTGTTTTCATTTCACAGTTTCACAGATCGAGAATTGACCCCCAGGTAGGGATTGAAATTTGAATGTATTGAATAGAAACCTTTTGTTGGATAACTCGGGAGAAGATCACTATTCTAGTCAGATTAATAATGGTTACACGACTGCTATGATGCTCATAAGCATATCCTTAAAAAGGATTTGGTAGTTGACAACTATTGTAATAATCTTCCTAGGCAAAAGTACATACATTTTTGCATGTTCTTTACCCAGAACACTATCATTTTCAAAAGTTTTGTATGTGTAGAGCATCTATGTATCTATAGGCTCATTGCAATAATCTTTTTTCATCAAAAGTAGTAGTATTTTTAACTATTCCCCACATGGCTAAATTGAAGATATTTCGACGAATAGTTAAATATAAAATATTTTTTTCTTCAGAACTTACAAACCCTTAAAACATTATTATGGATATGTTGTGTAAGCCCATAAGAATATTTGTTTGCACATCTTATACGAATCACCTTATACAACGTTTGTGTTGTATACACATAGATTTAAAAATCGATGTTTTATTCAAACACATGTCCTCTATATGGTCGTCATCGATTTTTATCATCATAAATACTTGAGAGTGATGTCAATGACTTTGATACTCATCTGAGCTGGCATAACTTCCTAGCACTTTTCTATCCACCAAGCAACGTTAGTTCAACCCTTTTGCACATTGGATTTATCTTTGACACCAGTTGGTGGCTCTGACTGAATCCTTGTGCTAATAGCTTTTGTTGTATTTGGTCATTTATATAAAAGGGGAGCATCGCAGCGTATCTATGACATGATGTTTATACAAATAAATAAATAAAATCCATACGTCCTCGTAAGGCTTTGCCATTGGGAACATCAACCAAAATTGAATGAGGAAATGTTGTTTTTTATTTCATTTAGAACAACAAAATGCTAGATACTACATCCATGATGTTTAATTTAAAAAAAAAATACTTGTTGGGGCTGAAATCATCAGAATGGGAGTAAGATGGAGATGAACGGTTTGTAATGTTTTTGTCGCCTTTACTGATGAAACCGGTATTGCATGATGGTTGACTTCATGAAAAATTCATTTTCGATTAGTCTATGGCCATAGGCTTGGGGTTGCCTTTGTCGGTAGAAGGCACACACAGGTGGCCGACCATATGTGGCAATCTTAGAGCCAAAAGAGAAACACAGACAAAATATAATCATAAAGGGCTTGTCTTAGAAGCTCCAAGGATTGAGAATGTAATAAGTTTTGACCGAATGCAGAGTGCTTGAGCTAAATGGGTTGGGACTTGGGAGTGCTTAAGCTAAGCTGTCAGTGAATGTCGGAGTAGGTTAGATTGGCTTTTTGCTTGTGTTTCGTTTTATGAACATTTAATACCTTTGTCTAGCAATATATACGCATGCATCTAATATTCTGGCTTAAGTAGTTTACTCAATAGGTGTAATTGATTGTGATAAACTGACTTTTTGTTTGGCTAGGAACACACAGCTGAGCAGAATTTTTTGATGTCATGTGCGTTCACATTAAAGCTCATGTGTTCTTTATTTTTGCGACTGGGTAGTCATGAAAAATGAGAAAAAAATATTAATTACTAATTTTATTTTCTTGACTTTTTGAACCTAATAGTATAAGGAACACAGGGTTCCAGGAATATTGTCTAGCTCACAAAATGCAGTTGTTGGCAAACTTCTGGGTTGAATTTAGCCAAGCGTCACTGAAAAGCTTTTGGCTGATTGCCAAAGACTTTCTGAAAGTGTGCATTCAATCGATTTGGAGGTTACTCAGTCTATAGCACAAACACAAATATATAGGTAGGTACACTGCATAGAGCATAAAGTTGACGATGCCTAGGAATATACATAAATGTTGTGATGATATAAAATAAAACCTGTAGAAAATTTATAATAAATACAGCCCTGATCAAAATTGTAAAGAATTTCTTGTCAAGAAAGTGATTATTTGTTAAAATAATGGTACCCTTGGGCGTAGACGTACTTTTTTTAATTTCATAGAATTTTTGACGTGAAAGCGTGGTATATCTTTTAAAATGCTGACGTTGAAGCAATTTTAAGCTTATATCCTAATAACTCTCTAAGATCGGTGTCAAAGCCATTGCCCACAGTATGGTTGAGTCTAAATTAGGCAAAAGCGCTAACGAATGTGAAGAAAATAATAATTTGCGTGCGATACTAAAAGAATATCAGAAAGTGCTAATTGCTGACAAAAATCTGAATGTGCCAAAAACTTATAAAACATGAAGTAAAAATTATGATAAGCTAGAAAGCTGGGAAACAGAGGTGACTGAAGATAAAAGGGTGCAGTCAAAATAATAGTAGTAAAAGTAAAAGAATTGCATAACTTCAGTTTTGTAAATTTTATAATGCGTTGATAGTAAAAAACTGTAACATTTTGACTTAATTACATTTTCTTAATGAGCGGGTACACGTTCATTTTTTGTTTCAACGGTAATATGACAAATAAACAACTGTAATTATTCAAAGCTACCAATTCTTCCGGTCAAAATAATAGTAGTGCCACGGTTTATGTGAAAGAAACATTATTTTTCTCTCTTATTTCTGAAATTAATCATTTCAAAAAACGTTTGGTTTTTGACTATCCATTACACCTTCAAAGTTTTTATTGAAAAATTCGTCATAAGTAGTTTGTCCAGCAATGGGAAGAACCAAACACATCACACCGGAATAGCGTGCCCTAATTAGAAGCCTGATATCGGAGGGTAAAACTTATGAGCAGGTTCTATGTCTAATTGAGTGCTCACCTAAAATGGTAAGAAAAACCATTATTTAATTGCCAAAGTCAGAAAATGGCGGGCGGAAGCCGCTATTGCCGCCAAAGTTGATAAAACAAGTCGTCAGGCATTTCAAAATCAATGCCTTTACACCATGCAGCTTCTGAAATTAAAGGTATATTTTGTGTTGATACCAGCAATGAAACGATTTGAAAAAGTTTACGAGAACTTGCGAAAGCAGCCTACAGCCCGAGAAAGATACCATTGCTGACAAAAAATAATGTAGCAAAAAGATGGAAATTCGCAAAGGAACCACTTTGAGTGGCCTGCATCAAATTGTAGAAATTTGTATGGTCAGACGAGTAGAAGATTGTTTTATGGTGTGAAATGTACCTCGTCATTTTGTAACGAGGCCACCAAACACAGATTACAATCCACGTTTCAAAGCAAAAACAATTAAACACTGAGGACCCAGATAATGGTTTAGGCATGTTTTTCCTTCTAAGGGGTTTTTCCAACACAACCAATTGAAGGCATCATGAATCAGCAAATCTGTATTAAGCTGCGTCCACATTATGTCGAATTGTGTACATCAACATCGTTGATCAACAGTGTTGAGTAAGTGTAGACGTGTTGATCGACAAAGCCATTCAACATTTGTTGACCCGAACGTAACCCGATTCAAATGGATAGCAATCGACAAAGTTGTTCAACAAATTTCATTTTATTAAAAACATTTGTAGGGTTTTAATTTCATGAACATAATTATTGGTTTTGTGCGTTATTAATCACATTTTTACTAGATAAAAAATGCAATATTTGTTGTGAATAAATATTTAATGTTAATAATATCGTTTTAACTTAATTGTTGACAAGAAAAAATAAAAAAAAAGTTAGGTACCACCAGGATTCGAACCCTGAACCGTTCGGTTGCATCCTGACGCATCGATCAGAAAATTCCAAACCAGACAAATGTTTGCTACGAAAGTTTTTCACCTACACACTAGCATGTTGATCGACAATGTTAACCAACAATGTTGATCGGCATAGTGTGGACCCACCTTTAAGATCATGCAGGAAGTAAAGCTAACGTATGCCGAAGATGAAATGCCACTAAAATGGATTTTTCAGTAAGACAAATGACCCAAAGTCTACTAGTAAACTTGCGAAGCAATGATTTCAGGCAAAGAGAGTTGATGTGATGGACTATCCCTTACAGTCTCCGAACTTAAATCCAATTTAGAACTTGTTATGCGATGCAAATGAATGAATGAATTAATAGGGGATAAGCGCACTGCGACCTAGAGATCTATTGTGCCCCCTTTAAGAGTAGAGTGAGACGGCTCATTCTATAACTCTCCCTCCAGATTGGTTCCTTTTAGAAACTCAAGTAGCTATGTCGGGTATTTTCAGAGAGGGAAACTCTCTCTCGTCTATCTGGTAGTTTCCCAGATACCTGTGTCTTTGATGCGCGAGCGCATCAAATTTTCCTAATATGTGGTCCGGTGTTTCCTCGTAGGCGTTGCAGAATCTGCAAGTTGCACTACTTGCTAAACCGAGGAGACTGAGATGTCTTCTTAGCTTGCAGTGCCCTGTGAGAATACCCGTTATTATTCTTAGGTTGTTCCTACTTAGGTTTATGCAGGAGGTGTAACGCACTTGGTTATAATTCCCAAGCAGTAGTTTGGCCTGCCTTAATTTTGGGAGTTCTTCCCAGATTTTTTATCTTTTAGTCTCCTCTTCTGATTTTATTTTGTATTTAATCACGTTTTCACCCACACCGCAATAGGGCTCAGGTCCCATAAGGGGGTCTGTTGCTCCTTTTTTGGCTAGGGTGTCTGCTTCCTCGTTACCATGAATACCAACGTGTCCTGGTACCCAACAGAGTGAGACAGTGTTTTTCTCGCCGAGTTTATACAGCTTACCCATGCATTCCCAAACTAATTTGGAGTCGATTGTGTAAGAGCCTAGTGCTTTAAGTGCAGCTTGGCTGTCTGTCATGATGGCGATGTTTTGATTACGGTATTTTCTTTCGAGGTTCTTTTCCGCGCACTTTCCTATCGCGTTAGCTTCCGCCTGGAAAATGCTAGTGGACTGTCCCATCGGTACAGAAAGTTTGGTTCTTGGCCCAAAGATTCCTGCACCAGTCCCTGAAGACGTTCTCGAGCCGTCGGTGTACCATTTGATGGCATTCTCTTTGAGGGTGTAGTTTGTCGTTTCTCCTACCCACTCTTTTTTGTTACTCAACTCCGTTTTGAAATTTTTTACGAAGTTGTATTTTTTAATCATGCCATCTCTTGGAATGTCAAGGAGGTTTGTTACTGTGGACTGGGTTAAGTTTTCTTTTTCCCTAATGCCTATACATTTACCCTTCCCAGTTCCCTCTTTGGCGAACCTCATGATAGCTCCCTGAGCAACACTTTCAATAACCACGTGTAGTGGAGAAAGGTGAAGTATGACCTCCATTGCTGCTGTAGGGCAAGTTCTCATTGCACCAGTGATGCATGCGATGCAAAGAAATATATTGCTAGTTGCCAGGCAACTAACAATAAAACCCTTTGGGAAGCTATACAGCACTCTTGGAGTTCGATGAGCGTAGAAAGGTGTGAAAACCTGATGCACTCGATGCAACTCAGTTGTGCTGCTATTTCCAACGAGGGACTTGCAACTAAATGTTTTTTTAAGGTTCAAACCATCAGCTACATCTTATGATACAAATTTTGCCCTAACTTTGCTGTTTTGTAATATTAAGAGGTGGATTATCTTCGCACTACTATTTTTTTGACAGCTGTATTTCAAAAGTTCTTCAAAAAAAATTTAAAAATATCGGATCAAATATTATATTTGAAATTTTTTCTTTTTTCGAAAATAAAAGCTAAAAAACACCATTTTGAAAATCAAATGGGTATTAATATGTTTAAAATTAAGAGATCAACTTTTTTCCAATTTGGATTTTTTGATAGGTTAGGTTAGGTTAGGTTAAGGTGGCTGCCAGGAAAACTGCTGACACACCTAGGCCAGAATAGGCCCATTGTGATACCACATAAAGACTGCGAGGTGATCCTCGCTAATTAAACCAATTGGAGCTTTTAATGAAGCGATGGAGACTGTGAATGTCGATTTTATTTAAATCACTTGGATCGTCAAAAAAAAACTTCCTAAGTGTATTTTACGTCTTTGAGAAAGAGCAGGACATGAGCAAAGAAGGTGAGGGATAGTTTCTTCCTCCTCTTCGTCCATGAAGCTTCTGCAGAAATCATTTGAGAAGACGCCGAGTCTATTGGCGTGTTTGCCTATGACCTCCAATATCAAAATTTCGTAGTTCCAGTCACATTGGCTCCGAGTTTCAAATTGAAAAAGAAAAATGAAATTCTTAGACGAATTTTGAAGACCATTGAATCATTATGAGTGATCAACTAAATCATACTGTGGTCTGGATTTTTTTTAATGCTTAAAACCAATTACCAAACCAGCTGACTTTTTATGACCATTTAGCGACCTTTGAAATGGCACACATGGGGTTAAAAGATTCCACAGCCCTTGACTTTCTAGGTACATCAAATTTATAACTTAAACTTTTCTTAATAATGGATTTAATTTTTGTTTAAAAGAATTTGTAAAAAAGGCCATTTTTATATCTAATTTTTTGTTCAGCAATTTGGAAAAATTATCAAACCAATTTCAAAATCATTTTTCCGCTAAAATAAAAGTTAGCATTAGTTTGAATTCTTTTATTATAGGTATCTTAAAACAAATCATTAATTTTTTATTATCTTAAAAAAGAATTGTTTTTATTTCACTGGAGAAGAATTTTGTTGTGACGTGTTTTTCGCCAGCTGTGGGTTTTCACTGGTTTTGTCCTTTTTGTAGTAAAACCATTTTTTTATGATGAAATTTATTTCAAAATTATTTATATTTGGTAAAATTTCCAGAGGTGGTCACGACCCTTATGACCACCCCCCTATATACACCAATGTCCAGTTAGAAAAGACTTTAGTGGTGTTAAATAGCATTTAAAAGCGTATCTTGATAATAATTTCGGATCCATCAAAACTGTGACATAAACACCAAAGTCAACACTTTTCACCTAAAGGAAGAGACTTAAGCTTGGATTAAGTTACTGTCTGAAATGCATACTGGCTGGAGGTGGTATGGATTTATTTGTTTTAAATCTTGCATTCATTTTGCTAACGAGTGAACAGATTTCCCTTTACCTAAGATATTGTATGCCACGAGTAAATCATTAAAGACACAAAACTCACTTTGTTAGGAATTATTTATGGTTCATATAATATTTATAACTCAAAACACAATCTCTATACTTAAGCTAAAACACATACGTCTTATGAATTTTACAAAGATTTCTAACTTTGTCACTTTCAACTATTAATAAAGCCTGATATAAATCATCCATCCAGAATCCACAAATTCGATCCCAGCTGTGTGGTTTTCTTCAAACATAAATTTTATCTGCAGCTATTTCGTTCGACACAATAACATTTATCATGTAAAAAGCATAAAGTAGATAGAAAAAATCAAGGAACTCAATGAACTGCAGGTTTATGCATTGTTTTCACCCAAAGCCATGTGCACATGATGGCGAATTTCTTGGTTTTGTTGCCTTGAAAACAAAAAAGGCTTGGATACTTAAAAGAAAGCAGCCGATTTAAGGGACTTTGATAAATCGTCGTATCCGTCCAACCGACAGCACACACATAAAGCTGATTGAATCTGTTTGATT
The DNA here is from genome assembly GCA_963921185.1 of Dasysyrphus tricinctus. Classification (NCBI taxonomy): domain Eukaryota; kingdom Metazoa; phylum Arthropoda; class Insecta; order Diptera; family Syrphidae; genus Dasysyrphus; species Dasysyrphus tricinctus. The sequence continues at coordinate 174,948,444 of OY992532.1, read as the reverse complement.
TGACCCCGAGTGGAGTTCAAAAGCACCACACATTGAAGTAAAGTTTTTAGGGAACAGAACCGAACAGAACAGAACATTCAAGCTATGGACTTAGACTATGTAAAGACATCATAGTCACCCAAAGATCTAGTACCAACCAACATTTCTGACATTGTTTGGTAGATAAATGTATCTACTACTCACCATTGAAGGCCATCACCAACGACTGCACCACCACCCTCAGAGTAAGAGTGATTAATATCGAGCTGGAAGAACACTCCAAACATTGGACAAAAGATTTTCCACATTAATTTATACGTTTTGTTCAACAAAATAAAGGGCTCTGAGGCTGAGACGGAGGCATCCATCCCTAGACATGATGACCTGCACCATACACACACAAACATCATATGTGTGGGTAATTTAGCATTTGAAATTTGAGGTCTTGGGAGAATGTAACCAGCCTGCAGAATTTATGTAAAGTTCTTGCTTCTTTGGGTGTCTGTCGGTCGGTCGTTTAAATGGAAAAGTCTTGGACAGGCATTTGTGCTTCCTTCTGTTCAGGTTGACCACTAAAAGGGAAAGGTATTCGGTAGAGGACATCCGTTTTAACCATAAGTGGCAAAGACCAATGAATTGTAGGAGAATTTTGATAGGAAATTAATGTCTCTTTGTGGGTTCCATGAAAGAGGACATCTATTTGTCAATGCTAAACTTTGTTTAGGGATTCTGGGATCTTTTTGAGATGGCATTGGATTATTTATTTGAGGTATTATGTAAGTGGAATAGAAAGTGTATAATGTAAACGTTGATTGATTGCTTAAGAGCTTGATTTGAAAATGATTAAATTGATTTAAATCATAAATATACAAAAAGCTATTAAAAGTGAGACAGAAATATGTTGCAATAGAAATTAAGTTTTAAATAAAACTTTAAAGTTAAAAATTCCGTAAGCAATTAAAGAGTTTAATTATAACTACAATGTTTTCTTTGTCTTAAAAAAACATAAAAATAACTTTTCTTATTTAATACTAGCTGACCCGCCCTGGCTCCGCCCGGGTAGACAAAAATTTCGAGAACAAATTAAAAAAAGAAAGTTCTAATTATGTGTCCTCGATTAATCGAATTCCGGATAATCCAGATTCGAATGTATTTTTTTTTATATCATTGGAATCAAATTTCATAATTGATTGATTTCTTTTCAAACTCAATTGATATAGTTTTTTTAGCATAAAACAGGTGCCTAGAGTGCGCTTCCGCACCTTTTTGGCAAAACGCAAGACCAAATTTAACCAAACTTCACCAAAAGTTACCTGAAAATAATCATCCAAATAGTTCAAGCAGTTCTTGGTTTATGGCGTGACCAAGGGAAATATGGATTCATTTATATTTACCTATATAACTAATTATTTTTAAGGCTCAAAATTTTAAAGATCCGATTGAACCTCGTTCAGGATTAAGAGCTATTTTTTACCCCAAAATCATTATAGCAGCCAGATTTCTTCTGAAAATGCTGAGAAAAAAGTATATCACAATACCAGCCCCACTGTACATGCGCCGCCCCCGTTAACCTGGATTTACACCTTCGTTGTTATCGTCCGTGTCCGTGTACGTTGTTCATTTGTGCCTGTCCGCGGAACAAAGAAGGTGTAAATGATAACACCGAACACTAACAACCATGGGCGCCCGCAGGGGGGTCAGAGGGGGCATTTGCCCCCCCCCCCTAGAATGTCAAGCCTTTACTTTTGTTCTGTACATTCATTTTATTTTAATGTCCAGGACTACGATCTGGTTCAATTTTTAGAATAAGAAAAGGATATAGAAAGTATGTAAGTATCCTACCAACCTACCACTAATGCAATTCAATTTTTGGCACTCAATAATCGAATATCCAACAAAAAAATGTTTTTCTGCCTCTCATGAAATTATTATGTTATCGGTTATCTACTCAAGCCGCAAGAGCATTTGAAAAAAGTGTGCTGGACAGATTTTCTAGGGAAGCGCCAAGAAGGCTACAACTTCTCTTGCGAGAAAAAGAATAAATCCAATATTTCATACGAGGTCTTATTTTGTAAGTCTATTTTATAAGTTTTTGTCGGGTTACGTACGAATGACCGACAAAAAAATGTCGACTTTTATCGACTTTTCTGTAAGTTGAAACACCGACTTTGTTTTCACGGACTTATTAAAATATAAACAGTTTGAAATCTCACTGTTGAAGTCTCGATTCAATTAATCTCGATCAGTGTCGACATTTTGAAAAATCGACATTTTAAAAAGTCGGTCAAATTTGTGTCTATATTTTGATCTGTCGGTCTTTTAACCAGTCGAAACTATTTTTGTCGATATTACGGAGTCAATATTTAAAAAGTCGACATATCGTACCCAATCCATTTTGCCTTATTAATTAACCCTTAACTGCAGACGTGAAAATTATGTTCACTTCTATAGTCGTGGGTCCACTGGACCCAGCTTTGTTAATAAAAATTAAAGCATGATTATTTAGTTTTTTTTTCTGCTGAACTTTAAGAATGATCACGATTATTGTTTTAAGAAAAAACAACAATAGCCCTGTTTTTTAGTGCATTTTTATCTTCGCTCACAAATAAGTAGCATGTTAAATACAACAACAATTTGGTAAAGCTCCGTATTGTTGTTGTATTTAACATGCAACTTTTTTTTAAAGCGAAGATAAAAATGCACTAAAAAACAGGGCTAATAGGAGCTTGCATTATCTTTAATTTGCAATGAAAACAATAAGTTGCAATTCGCCTGTCCTAAAAACATATCATCTAAAAAATATATGTAAAATAGTAAACAAATTAAAATCTTAAGAAACATTTTTCCTAGACTTTAAAACATCCTCTTTAGAGTTCCTGAAACAAAAACTTAAAATGTATAAATTCTGACATTAGTCAAATTACGTGAAAGTTATAGCATGTAAAACACACTGGCGCAGAGCAAATCATACTTTTTGCACTTGCCATTTAATTAAAATTTGAATGTACGCTAATTTTCATCGTCAACTTTTTAGCACTTAGCTATTGCTCCATCATATCGTCTCGATTCCCTGAATGATTAATTTAATTTTTCATTTCACAAATTTGAATTACAACTCAAAAACTAAATAAGTAGCAGGAACAAATATATCACGAACCCATGCGTATGCTGAAAGTGAAACTGACCTATGGGAGCAGCGAGCGGAACACGTCCGTCACTCTGCTCTCACTTCGGCTTATTATATGATGGTACTAAGAACCTGAGGTAACCGCGGCGTTTTTTACACTCGTTTAAAGGTTGAGTTTGAGTATACATAGGTCTAAGGTTTAAAAAAAATATTTAGATAAATAAATAATATTTTTATAACGGGTGATTTTTTAGCTGGTTTGGTTTTGGCAACACTGGTTTTGACAGCTGACGTGTGTTTAGTACCTTGTGTCACTGTCAAACAGCTTCAGTTTGGTTTGCAATTTAACCATGGATCGTCTTACAAATGAACAACGCTTGCAAATTATTGAATTTTACTATCAAAATTCGTGCTCGGTTCGAAATGTTGTGTTCAGAAAATTGTGTTCAGCGATGAGGCTCATTTTTGGTTGAATGGGTACGTAAATAAGCATAATTGCCGCATTTGGAGTGAAGATCAGCCAGAAGCATTGCAACAGCTATCAATGCATCCCGAAAAAGCCACTGTTTGGTGCGGTTTATGGGCCGGCGGCATTATTGGGCCATATTTCTTCAAAGATGATGCGAATCGCAGCGTTACTGTCAATGGTGAACGCTACCGAGCGATGATAACAAACTTTTTTTTGCCCGAAATGGAAGTTCTTGACTTGCATGATATGTGGTTTCAACAAGACGGTGCCACATGCCACACAGCACGCGAAACAATGGCGCAATTGCGAGGCGAGTTTGGTGAACAGTTAATTTCACGTTTCGGGCCGGTCAATTGGCCGCCTAGATCGTGCGATTTGACACCATTAGATTATTTTTTGTGGGGGTATGTCAAGGCTAATGTCTATAGGGACAAGCCCGCTTCGATTGACGCACTGGAAGCCAACATCCATGCATTCATTCGTGAGATACCGGCCGATATGTGTGAAAGAGTATGCCAAAATTGGACTCAGCGGATGGGCTACCTGAGACGCAGCCGCGGTCAACATTTGCATGAAATTATCTTTAAACATTAAATTGCAAGGTTCAAACTAGCGATTCAAATAAATATTTCATTCATTTTTTCGAATTTTTTGTGTTTTTTTTTTTAAAGTTCTAAACCTCTTAAAAAATCACCCGTTATATCTAACGGGTGCCTGTTAATTATATGCCATTAATTTTTTGCAACAATGACTTATTTAGAATTTCAATTTCTTAAAGGTAGGTACATTTTACTTCTGCCCCCCCCTAGCAAAAATCCTGCGGGCGCCCATGCTAACAACGAAGAAATTTAAAGACGTTTTGAATTTTGGATGAACTTTACTCGTTGTTCGTTGCTTGTGGAACAACGCTCACCGAATGAAGAACGAAGGTGTAAATCCAGCTTTAAGCTGTTGTATGCTTTAAAATGCAAAGAAATTTATTTTAATAAAATGAAGATCAGCTTTGGATTGTTCTTGGTCCATTTAATTAAAGTCGTCCTGATGGAAGTAGAAAGGTTATAATATTGGTACAACAAATAGATTTTTTTCATTTTTTACTGACGAAGTTTTGATTAAAGGATAATTTACAATAAAATTTTTGTTTTTAATTTTTCGACACAATTTTTCCGGAATTTCACTGTTTTTCTAATATTGCAAAGATACCCTTACCATTTTTACCATTAAAAGTACAAGTACTCTAGGTTACTCTACTACATCAACGTAAAGTCTCGTCGGAATCGTTTCGAAGACTATTAATTGTGTTCAAACAGACAATTTTTTTAGAAATAATGCACTTATGTTTCTTTGCAAATAAATAACCACCTGAGCAACTTTCAATTATTTCCATATTAAAGACAAACACTCCAATTTAATTATTACGTAAATAAAACCGGGCTGCTTTTCAATCGCATTATTGCATTTTAAAAATGCATAATTGTGGCTTAAGGGCCGTCACAAGGTTGCAACTTGCAAGGTCGATGGCAAGAATTTTGAACGAATAAAAAGTGTAAGAAAACACTTTTCTTGTTGCATCTTGAAAATATATTGTGTTGGTCAAAGGGCCGTGGCACCGCTGCCTTGTTGGTGGCATGGCTTTCACCGCTTCTAAGACTACCTATATAACTTATTGTTCTAATTTAATTGTCTGACACTTTTGAAATTGATTATTTCTACTTGTTTGTAATTATTTCCTATACTGCAATTTTTTGTTTCGACATAATTTTCCCTTAATTTCAATCTTTTTCTAATAATTTAATGATACATTTTTACAATTAAAAGTAGCCTAGATTATTCCCAGAGTTTTCCACTATATGTATGTAAAGTGTCATTATAACCTGTTCTGCTGTTTTGAAGGTTACCGCGGACAAACAGACAGACAGACGAAAATTTTTTTAATGATGCAGTTTTGTTTCTTAGCAAGTAAACAACCACCTAATATCAAAACTTGAAATTATTTCAATATTAACGACAGACACTCCAATTTTATTTATATGTATAGATGTATAGATGTATAGATGTATAGATGTATAGATGAATTGAATATTGAATATGAAGAAAATTTTAAAAGAAAATTATTCTTTTTAAGTGGAGTGAATGAATATATGTAATTCAATTGAATTGGTGAGTGAAAGGACAGAAAATGATAAAATGTTCTACTTACGTAAGCCTTCAAACTAGCAAATTAACATACATTTGAAAGTCGAATTCATACTTAACTGCACTACTCTGATCGCTGACTGAGTGAAAGAACAGTTGAAATCATCTTCGGTTCTTTCGGCTAATCACTGCTATCTGGAGTTAAAGCTCAATTGTTAATGCAATCAATTACAATATTATTAACGAAAATTATTGGTGACATGACACATGACAGTTCGTGGAAAACCAGGGCCTAAAGTGACCTCAGATAACTCTCAAACTACAACCATGCTTGTGTGCGTGTTTTAAGTGAGATGTCTAGAAGATTTCAAGATATTACAATTGCTTGAAAATTAGGAAGAACGCGATATAACACTGCGTCGATCCCTTCAAATGTAAATCAAATATCTAATATGTAAATTATTTGCAATTATAAACGAGTATAATATTTTCCAATGAGGACGGTTTGATGTTGAAATGGAATAAAACAAGCTGTGTGTGAGGTTGTGAAAAAGTTGATGAACAATTTAATCGATGTAACGATTTTAAATGACAAATTGAAAGAACAAATAAAATATTACTATTATTTGGCTCCCTGAAATTACGCCATAGGAAATTTCGCCAAAAAGAGTTTTGGAAAAAAAGCCCAAAATTGTTTGGCATAAAAATTTTGGAAAAAGCGTCCAAAATTAAAAAGAAAAATTCGCCAAAAAACGTGGAAATTACGCCGCACTTTTGGAAAAAGAGCCAAAAACTTGAAATGGAAATAACGCCAAAAAAATCTCAACTTTTTGGACCTGAAATTGTGGCAGATGTCCTTCAGGTTTACATTGTATGCTCTGTTAACATAAATTGACAAATTGAAATAAACAAAGTAATAAGAAGATGTGTTGTTTTAAATGTGTTCTACAAATCAAATGCACAAGTATGATATAATCAACGGCGCGGGGGGGGGGGGGCACGTTCGCGTTCGTATGCGCCGTTCGCCGTTGCCGCAGCACGCTAGCCATGACGTAGCGCACGCGCGACCGGTGCGCAGCAACGGTAATGCGTGGGTTGCGGCGCGCCCGGCGCGCGGCGGCAACAGCAAACGGTAGCGCGAACGCGCCTTCTGCCGTTGATTATATAATATTTGTGCATATGATTTGTAGAACACATTTAAAACAACACATCTACTTATAACTTTGTTTATATCAATTTGTCAATTTAGGTTAACAGAGCATACATTTTGTAATATTTAGAAAAAAAAGCCCAAAAACAAGTTTTTGGCGTTTTTTCCAAAACAAAGAATTTTGGTCTTTTTTCAATATTCTTAAAGGAAAAAAGGCCAAGAAATTTTTGGAAAAAATAACCTAAAATTCCGGAATTTACGCCAAACTTTTTGGGACTAAATTTTTTTTTTGAAAATTCAGTATTTTGAAATCGGGTTGTTGAATTTTTTTGAAAATAGTTTTGTAAATGTATGTTAATAAAAACTCCAAATTGGCATACCAAAATTTTGTTTTTATTATTTATATATTTGTTCTATTTATATTAACTTGCATATATAAAAAGTTCTTAAGTTCCAAGCTTCTTGAACGTAAGAGCAAGTATGTGCGATCCAGTCGTGCATTTTATTTCATATTGAGTGAAAGAGCAGAACAAGTACAGTGTCTTTCTGTCTCAATACTATCTACTTTTCTATATACACTTTTATGAATTAGTAATTCATCATAATATTGACGTCTGTGAAATTAGCAGGGCAACTTTCCCCCACGCAATTGGGACCTTGACAGGAATTTGCAGTTTTTTGCATTTTGTTTGCATTTCTATTCCCGATTTTGCAGTTCGCCAAATAACGGTGTAATTTAGTGACCTGCTAACTTCACAGTGAAGTTAGCAGGTCACATGGCGTATCTCAGGAACCAAGCGTGCTAGGAACTTGTAGTAAGGCTCCAAATTTGCATTTTTTTTTGCATTTCAACGATAGGCTATGTTCAAAATTTGAAGTCCTCAATTTGAAAAAAATTTCATACTGACCTGCTAACTTCACTGTGAAGTTCACATGGTGTATCCCAGGAACCAAGCATGCTAACATGATTGGTTGATGAGATACACGATGTGACGTCCTTGCTTCATATTGAAGTCAAATTTAAGAAATTTTTAAATTGAGGACTTCAAATTTTGAACATAGCCTATCGTTGAAATGCAAAAAAACTGCAAATTTGGAGCCTTATTGCAGGTTCCTAGCATGCTTGGTTCCTGAGATACACCATGTGACCTGCTAACTTCACTGTGAAGTTAGCAGGTCAGTATGAAATTGTTTTAAAACAATTACTTCAAAATTCTGACCTACACCGAAAAAAAAAACCTTGGTTGATTCAAGTATGTTTCGTGTTTGACCAACAATTGGCTATATTGAGTATGTTTGTAGTTAAAACAACCAACGCCGCATGCTCAAATCAACTAACGAGCCGTTGTTGATATATTTTCTCTGAAGTATCACGAACATATTTGAATTGACTAATATTATTAGTTGATTTGAATAAGATTTTAATTTAAATCAATAATGACATTGTTGATTTGATTGTTAATCAATAATAAACGTGATAAACCGAAAAATTGGCAAAAAATTGCGAAATTGAGTATATTTGTAGTTAAAACAATAAACGTTTCGTATTCAAATCAACTAATCATGCGTAGTTGACTTTTTTTTTTCTCTTAAGGATCACAAAAATGTCTGATTTAATATGTTTGCAGATATTTTCAATATGAAATCATTTTGATTAACAATAAAAATGCTGCGTTTATTGCCAGTCAATCATAAGCGTGATTAACAAAAAACTATTTTTTTTTTAATTGTTTTCATCTTTGTACAATTGTATTGTTAATTTTATAGTTAAACAACAGCAAACATGATAGAACGACAGGTTCGCAATGAACTAAAATTGATGATGTTGGTGGTTTAAGCTACAATAGATTCGTATTCAATTCAAATTACCATGCTTTTTTAATTTTTTTTTCGAATAACGATCACAATAATGTTTAATCAAATATGTTTGCAGATATATTCATTATAAAATAATTTTTGAATAACAATTAAAATGCTATGTTTATTGCTTATCAGTCATGAACGTGATTAACAAAGAAGTATCTGTTTTTTTTTATATTGTTTTCATCTTTTTACATTTCCATTGTTGATTTTATAGTTAATTAACAACAAATATGATAGAATGATAGGTTGGCAATAAACTAAAATTAATTATGTCTGTGGTTAAAACTACAAACGTTTCGTATTCAAATCAACTAACCATGGGTTGTTGAATTTTATTCCAATTAAGATAATACAAATTTTTGGTTAAATATGTTTTCAAATGTTTTCAACATGAAAGATCACAAATATGTTTGATTAAATATATTTGCAGATGTTTTCAATACGAAATAATTCGCTAGTAAGAATAAAAATGCTTTTTTAATTACCAATCAAACATTAACGCGTAACTAACCGAAAACTATCTTTTTTGCTATTGGTTTCATCTTTAAACAATTGCATTGTTGATTTTAAGTTGTATTTGTATAAAGAGTTAAAAGCTAATCCAGAGCAGATCGAAAATAATAAAACACAGCTATTATTGATCAAACACGCCAACGATCCACTGACTCAATTAAATCCTTTTGAGTTGCATAATAAAAAGGCCTCTAAGATAAAACCCCATTTAGGCAAATGGCATGTTGCCATTTACCTGTCAAATTTCGACAGATTATAGGCAAGCAGAATGAAACTGTTAATTCTTTTTGCCAGTCATTCTGTCAAATTTTGCGATACGAGGGCAGTTTGCCAGTCGAATAAATCGGACATTAAAGGATCAGGCTACACATGCAAGTTTCGAAACAGATCGGTTTCAGTTTTGAAACACATGCATCAGCTCAATTAGAGCCTGATTACACGAGAAGTTTTTTGGTTCGTTTCAATTTTTGGCAGGTACGTACCATCGTGATCACACTACACACAACGAAAAAAGTCCATTCGTGTTTTCGACGTTCAAAAACATTCAGGTTCATTTATTGGAAAATAGACACTAATAATCATTAAAAATGTTTTTAAATCACTTCTTGTTCAAATCTTTAGGTACCTAATTAATTATGAAAAAGCATTCCCCATCTCTACTCGTATATCATAAACGTAACGTCAAAGTTCAACAACAAAAAGATTAAAATCTTCATACGTGCTTTCGTTACTTCGTTCCCCCTACATCAAATGTGTCAAAACGACGAAACACGAAACGAATCGTGAAATCAAGCTAGATTAAAAACTAAACCATCTCAGATTGATTTGATAGATAAAACGGATTTTTCGCAGCTAGCGCATGTTACAATTTGTGCAACAAATAGTTGAATTTAGTTCATCCTTAAGAATAAATGGAAGCCTTGAAAAATAAAAGCCAAATCTGCACTTTATAATACAAATTATTTTATAAAATCCGAAAGTGTGAAAAGAATAGAGATGGTCGCGTTGTTTTCAAATATAATATTTTTCCTAAATTTACAGATAATTAGTTTTTTGGACAAAATTATTTATTTTAGGTAATTTGAAAAATAAAAATATTTTAACCCATTTTAGAAAGCTTCTGAGCCAAAATAATTCATGAAACATAAAGAATTAATACAAAAATTGAAGAATAAATAAGAAAAAAACAAATCAGCACTTTACATCGCAAATTTCTTAAAAATCTGTATCTAAATCTGACCAATTTTCTACAAATTTTTAGAGAATTACGCAGTTTACAACATTAGATACCATGACCTTACACCGTCACATGAGGTTACTCATGTATTTTATAAATTATTATATAGACACATTCCAGAAATTTTCTGAATTTACATAATTATTCATGTATAGGTACCTAAACATTTAGCAGAAAACAAATCATCGAAATTGGTGCTGAAATTTGAAAGTTTAAGTTTTGTTTTATTGTTGGCCTTATTGATTCGAATAACACTATTTCATACATATTAATTATTATTTTCAATTTTGTTTAACTGTCCGGTGTAAACAAAGCTTAATATGTATCTCTCTTTTTCCTTTCATTATGTTTGTTTTAATTAGAGACGTGAACGGAACAGAGCTCTTTGTCTCAGCAAGAACATCAAAATGTCGTAGTAAGCAGCTGCATTCTTAAAAAGCATCACACATACTTTGTAAAATGAATACAAACATTATGGCGTCATCAGAAATATCATAAAACTTACAAGTTTGTGTGCTTGAATAAAAATGTTCGTGATCAAAAATATAAGAAAACTCTTTTTTGTGGTAAAATAATCATGAACGTTATTATATTATCACAAATACTTTTTAAAATGGTTGCAAACATTGTTGAGACATCTGAAACGTCGCAAAAGAGATGAGTTTATATGCTTGAATAGTTGGATTACATAGTCAAGTAGTTTGTACAACATTTTCTGATGGAAAAAATAAATGTAAACGCAAATTTGCGTTCCCATGAATACAATAATGTTGTATAAAAATGTGGAACTATAATAGTCGATAACTCACTGAAGTGGTCGGAAGTAAACAAGCTAATACAAGGAAATCACATGACGAGCCGATGATAGCCCTGTTTTTTAGTGCATTTTAATCTTCGCTTAAAAAAGGAGCATGTCAAATACAACAACATTTTAGTATAACTCCGTATTGTTGTTGTATTTAACATGCTCATTTTTTGTAAGCGAAGATAAAAATGCACTAAAAAACACGGCTAATATCAATTTATAGCTTTTTGTTGAGTTTCATTAACTTTTGCGTTCGGATGTGAAGAGCGCTCCCGAACGCACCCTACGAAAGTGAAACTGCGATTTGGGGAGTTGGGAACGAAAAAAAGAGAGATGAGTCATTTACTTGCGTGGAATATGGCTCACTTTTCCTTTTCACTGTTTAGAAAGTTAATTTTTTTAAGTTTTTTGACATTAGCTTTAGACTATTATACGATAAGTTCTACTTTATCTTTGTGACGAAGTCAGAACGGAACTTCCTAGTATTTGGAAAGAAGAACCTCATATTCTTTTATTTTTAATTCTTTTGTTTAAAATCAAAATCGGTGCAAAAATTTAAAATTCAAGAGTTATTTTATTTTATTTTTGGCTTTTTTAGTTCGAATAAATCTTTTTCATACATATTTGGGGCTATCGTGAATAAAATTTCTCACGGAATTTTTCCCATCGTCGAAAACTGGGAACGTGAATTGTGGTCGCAGTTTCTCTCGGAATTTATTGGCATCGAAAATTAATATTCCATGGCCACTGGGCTACCATTTTGATCGACCAAATTTGATCAGTTAAATATTGTTGGCATTTCCAATTTTAGAAGATGGGAGAAATTCCGTGGGAAATTTTATCCACGATAGCCCCCATTAATTATTATTTTCAATTTTTTTAGCTGTTCAGTGTAAACAAAGCTTAATATCCGTCTCTCTTTTTACTTTCATAATGTCTGTGTTGATGAGAGACGTGAAAAGAAATCTTGTCTCAACATGAACATCCAAAAGTCGTAGCAAGCAGCTGCATTCTATAAAAGCAGTCACACATAGTTTGAAAAATTAATACAAACAATGTTGAGTCATCAGAAATGTCATAAAACTGACAAGTTTGTGTGGTCGGATGAAAATGTTCGTGATCAAAAATATAGGAAAAATCTTTTTTTCATGGTTAAGTTATGAAAAATTAATACAAACATTGTTCAGTCATCGGAAACATTGTAAACTGGCACATTTATTTGCTTGTATACCAACGTTCGTGATCAAAAGGACGCGTTAAGTATTGTAACCGACTTGGATGCAATAATTTTCATTTCGTTTTATTCCATCAGAAGTTAAAGTGCCACCGAACGTAAAGGTCAATTTTATACGCGTGTTGTAAAAAAGTGAATCTAATAATAAAAAAACTAATACCTATTCACCAGCAATTATTACAAAATTATTGTAATAAGATAATAAAGGTAAGTCATTAAGATTATCCCCAAGTTTGAAACTATTTGTCGGTAGCTTACTTCAGATATGTATGTATCAACAAATATTTCTTAGAATTTTCTTCTATCCAGACGCCATCTTAAAAAAGTATGATTTTGTAAAGTGTTTCGAAACATAATATTTATAGAAAAATGAAAACATAAAAATAAAATACAAAATCAATGTTTTTTCTCTCATAAATTCAGTAATTCAATATAAAACTAATTTTTCGCGTTTGTTTTGTTTAAGGTTAGCACATAATGAGACACCTCACACGATCACACAACATGTGAGATAATAGTATGACCAGTTCGACATGACCTGAAGGGTGCTTAACAAGATGTTTTTTAAAGCCAACCAACAAATTGAAAAAAATAATATCTAACATTCTTAAAAAAAGGATAACTATACTTATTGTATTAAAGGTAAGTCGTAACGATTATCTCAAAACTTTTAACTTTTTTTTAGATAACAAAATACCTACCTATGTATAATAGTTATTATATTTGAATATATCATAGATTTTCAAATATAAATAAGTGATTCGTTTAAAAAAAAAACGTTTGCCGACGTAGAAAAACGAATAAATAAATAAATTTCTCTCAAAGCGAAACGAAAATCGAAAGATATCTAAACTTTTATTCCATTTATAATCCTCTTAAATGTTGTATTCATAGTTTTTTTAATTAAATTAATTTAAAAAACAAAAAGGCTCGCATTGTCAACGTAGGCCATTTTCATGAAAAATGCTTTGTGACTGGAAACATAATTTTATTTCTTAGCTAAACAGCAAGTGCTAGAGACATGATCTTAGCTTATTTTGATAACAGTATAATCTTCTAAAAAAATTAACCAAAGTTTTTGATGAAATTGCATTTAAAAACAATTCAGACTATACATAGTATCTAATCAACTTGATTTTCAAGACATTTTTCATGAAAACCCCTATTTTAACAATGAGTGTTTATTGCAGTGAATTTGGTGTTTGATCATATAATAAAAAATAAAATAAATAAATATTTGGAAAGCTTAAATACTTAAATACAGAGTATAAAATGGTGAATTAGTTCAATTTAATTCAGACCACTTTTGTACTCACAGCCTTGTGCAATCAAAATTTAGGCTGATTAGATTAGTTTAAAAAGCTTATATCTTAGATTAAAATTTTTAAGTTTCTTGCTGTGCTCCTTTTTTTCATATAAACTGATCTTATTTTAAAGGATAGATACGGTTCTTTATGCACTCTTCGGGCCACTTCGTCGGGGAATATTAATGGACAGTATAGCAACATTTCTCACAAAAAACAACACAGCTGTATCTCGTAAGGATTTCCAATACATTGCTTCAAGAATCCGTGATCGATTTCATGAAGATTCTGTAAGTATTTATTTTGTATTCCCATTCATTTTTTAAAAATTTGATTTAAGATTCGCATCACATTTTATTTAATAGACTGATTTTATTATTTTAAACAGAAGTGTTTTTATGATAAAACAATTTTCTTTTGTATAAAGCTATAAAACATACAATTTTTTTAAACCATTGTTGAATTTGAAAGTGCTAAGCTTCTTCTTGAAGTATACTTTTTTAATATTTCCGGATTTTTTTCCTTATCGACCTAGTTTAAATATCCATGTCCCCTTATTCGTCAATAATATTGCAGAGCATGATTCTTGGGCATATTCTAAGACAAAAACTGTATGGAGGTAAAGTTGTATCTCCCCCTCTGAGGCAGGGAAGGCAATTTCTGAATTATAAACTTTAAATGCAAACAAAAAATATTAAAAAATTAATGAAAGGACATGCAATAATGTGCTTTAAATTTTTTTGAAAGGTTACCCATCCTTGTATTCGGTTTTTAAATCAGTTGTATAAGCGATTAGTTTTTGAGAAATGAAATTTCAAAGTCAAAATTTTTTTATTTTTTTTAAGTTGATATTTTTCAAAATTATTCGTATTAAACGTAATTAAATACTGTTTCTGTATTCAATATTCAATGCCCATAATAAATTTTATCCAAATTTAAAAATCTTTCTTAGTTTTTGAGGAATAAAGAAAAAATAAAAGGTACTTTTCCCAAAAAAAAAAACGAAAAAAGGGTTTAACTGTGTACATATAATTCAAGGATAAATTAATTTTTCAATTAAAATATTACTGACGAATTAGGGGACACCCTGTAAATGGAGCCCGGAAATCACCACCGCAGAAGAAAACCGTGAGTTTCTGAGGTCCATTCAAGTCGAAAAACTTACGAGCTAATTTTCTCATTTTCGCTCTCGATTGCGACTTATAACGGTTTTCGTGCAATTTATTATCGAAAACATTTTTTTAGCATTTTGTTTTTTTGACTTGGATATCATTTTTTTATAAAAACAACACGTTATTAAGCATAATAGTTTCTTTTTTATTATGAAAGGCAAATGTGTTCTCTTTAACACTTTTTAACCAAAAAGTTCATTTAAAATTATTTAAAAAATAAAAAAGTAAGGAGATTCAAGAAATAATACTCGCTTCAATTCGTTTTAATTTAGTATTATTTCTTTTAATTTTCTTCTTTTTTTTAAGTATTTTTGAAAGCAAAAGTGCTTTCTAGAATTTCAAGAATACATCCTTTTCTCTTTTCAGAATGTTCAACATAGTTGACTAATTTCAAATGCAAAAAGCATTTTAGTTAGCTTTTGAAAAGAACTTCAGAGTTAATAATAAAACCGAACTTTTTGCCTACTAGATTTACTTGATACGAAAAAGTTTGGGTCTCAATAGTTGGTAGTAAATAACTACAGTTGAGATTTAATTATAAATTTCTTACAAAAAACGATTTTGAATCCACTAGAAGAAATACAACAATTTCAGTTTTTATTACGGTAACATTACCTTCTATCAAAATTCATTAATTACAGATCAATTATTATGCGGAATCTAAGAAAGGTTCAAAAGAAAATCCATCAGGAAGGTTATACAGCCGCTACTTCAATTTAATGCACTGGCATCGAAAAATTGGCCTTGACAACACAGGCGAAAATGAATTCAACTCAAGTCCAAGTACCAAATCAAAGTTTTTTTAATCCAAATTTGACCGAAGAAGAAATGGAATTTGTGCATGGTAATTTTTTATCTTCAAACAATGAAAATTATTCTTAAAACTTTCTCATTTTATGATATGATTTTTTTTTTTTGATTCAGACGATACCTTGGCAGATATAAAATGGCTTAAAATTCACAATTAAAGAGCCTTGCGATGAGGTAAAATCTAAATGGAGAACAACTTTCAAGACAACAAGAAATTGAAACCCAGAATTTGTCCACAATTTAGAAGAACTGGCCCTTGATTAAACACTCTGCTGGAATGACATTGGTAATTGGTTTAATATTTATATTGTCTTCAAATTGTTTGCATTTCCATTGAATTGTTAGAGAGGATATCAATAACGTTAAAAACTTCATGACTCTCAGCTTATCTGTGCATCCAGCCCACTTAAATTTTCTTCAATTCTGTAGATAGAAATCAATGTTGTTAACACTAAATTCATTTAGTGACTGCAGTTAAGTCAAGACTCAGACTTATTTCAATAGTCTTTTGACTTCCAAAATAACTTTAACTTTAAAAAAAAAAGTCGTAGGTCATTTTGAAAATCATGACTTGAAGTCAATTCGACAGCAGTCTCTATGACTTTTTAAAATCTTTAAAGTCATTTAAAAGTCAAAATTTCATTTGTTTCGCATGAGGGTGGTCCAAATAAAATTGTTTTGCAGTTTTTTTTAAATTAAGTTTCTCACATCTTGTGCACCTAGTGTCATTTAGCCACCGTGCCGTCTCGTTTTTTAAATTAAAAACTAAATTGCATTTTAAAGCATATATTATGCTTTATGCTTGTAAGCTACCCAATAAAAATAAATAATAAAATATATTTGTTATTGAGGAATTAATTTATCTGGGTTCTTAGATTAAAAACTTTATACCTCGTGGCATGATGGTTAGTGCGTAGGACTGTCATGTCGATGGTGTGGGTTCAATTCCCAGCCGTGCCACCTAAAACCAGAAATGTTTTATCCGAGGTACTGCCTCTTGTGAGGAACTGACAAATCCTCCAAGAGTATACTTGTCATGAAAAAGTGCTTCTCACTTAGCCGTTCGGACTCGGCAAAAAACTGTAGGTCCCCTCCATTCCTGCCAACAATACGCACACAGGAATGGTGGAGAGTTGTAAGTCACTAGGCCCTGGTTCTGCACGAGCTGTTGCGCCACCCAATTTATTTATTATTTATTAATATTAAAAAAATTCTTTTTTTGTAACATATATTTTGTATTCTTAAAACATTTTTTGATTTTTTTTCTTATTTCTTTCTTAGGGTAAACATTGATTTTGTCATTCTTTATCCTGGGAAGCAGAACTGTCTCATTGAACTATGGGATGAACTTAAAGCCTCTATAATCCCCGTTTTCAACAAAAAATTTAAGACCAAAATAGTCAAGAGCTGCTTGGTTTCTTAAACAAGAAACATTTTGTAAATGGTATGTTTAATGTTCAGTATCCTTTTATATTATTAAGTTGTTAACTAAATGTTTACGTTTTTTAGACCTTGAAGACGTTATAGTAAGGAATCTCCTACATTCTATCCTGCCACCTACCGCAAGACAAGCAAACTTCGCATCTGGTAGTGAAACCAGAAGAAGAAGGTATTTCAAGCCAACCATTTTTTTTGTCTTAAATCTTAAATATCCAATAGGATGTAGTTCAGTATGGCTGTTTTTTTCAAAAATATTTTTTAAAATTAAAACTTCGGAAAGAGTTCCACCAAATGTTTTTATTTTAGACAACATTACAACAACAAAATTATAATAATGTTTAAGTGCCATTTATGTATGCCCAATAGGGTGGAGCGTTTTTAGCAAATTTTTCCAAATCACTGCGTGTAACTCATAGCTTATGTGAAATGGTTTCCTGAACGTATTCTCATAGCAAGTCTTGAGTCGCTTTTGGGAAAAAAAATTGGGAATCCACTGAAAAATACCCCTTTCTCAAAAAATGTACTTATTTTGAATATAGTGTAGAAAAGCTATATCCTAGAAACCATCAACACTTTTTATATTGAATTTAGCTGTATTAACAATAATATTTTTCTGAACACAACCTTATGATCAATTTTCAGTCTCTTTGGGAGAAAAAAAACGGGAAGCAACTGAAAAATAATCTTTTTTCAAAAAAACTTTGCTTATTTTGAATATATAAAAATAGCTGCGAGTAAGTGCTAGTCAGTCGCTTCCCATTTTCTTTCTCACAAAGTCGGCTCAAAATTCATAATGAGGATGTGTTAAGAAAAATATTGTTGTTAAATTCAACTAAATTCAACATAAAAAGTATTGATGGTTTCTAGAACATAGCCATTCTATCCTATATTCAAAATAAGTAAATTTTTTGGAAAAGGGGTATTTTTCAGTGGCTTGCTGGTTCTTTTTTCCCAAGGGCGACTCAAAACTAATGATGAGGATACGTTCAGGAAACCATTACGTATAAACTATAAGTTGCACCCAGTGATTTGGAAAAATTCGATAAAATCGCTCCACCCCAATGCCCAACAACGTCCTTAGCTGATGAAAAATGTATTTTTTATTTGAAATCCTTCTACCTTCTAAATGTCTGTAATCTGTTTTTGCTGGAGAAACATTCTTTTACATCATCGGCTAATTTAAATCAACTTTTTTTCAAAAAATACTTTTACATTCTGCAAAATAGAAAATTATTATTTCAGATCTTGAGATATTAATCGAATCAAAAAAAAAAAATATTTAGCTATGCAGTCTATGAAAATATATTGCATTTTCTTAAGTTAACCATTGCACTTCAAATGAAATATTATATGGTACTTACATTATTAATTATAATATTTTCTTGAGACCTACAAAAATATTATTTTGTAAAATAAATTGTTTATTATTTTAGCTTTACAAGAACAACAGTTAAAAACTGTTTGAAATAAGTAAAATTAAGTAAAAGTCCGTTCAAATGGAAAGAATTATCCTTTTATCAATACCTTTGAAAATAAGTACTATTTTTAAACAAAGATTTTTTGTGACTAGTAAGAGTATCATGTACGAGTATGTATGATAAAATGGAACTTTTTTTTTATAAAAGGTATATTCTAAACATGTAAAACTATTGTTTAAGAAAAAAAAAGATTTAGTTTTGACTTTGATTTGTAAGAGTATCTATGGCACTTAGATCTTTTAAAAAACATTTTTCTGAAACATGTACAAATATTATTTAATTTTAAATTTTTTATTTTAAACTAGTTTGATGATCTAAGTTAATATTATCTGTATACGTATATTACTTTTGTTTTAGAAAACATTTACGAAAATATTAATAAACTCAATTTGAATACATTCAAACATTTACCTGTTTTTCCTATTATTTTAAAAGTTCTTACAGCATACCAATTTAAAAGTAAGTATTCAAAATAATGGAGAGAACACGTCATTATGATTCAATCACAAATGATAGTTATATTAACAAGGAAAATAGTAAGCGAAACACCAAGTATACTTATTTGAGCATGGACATTAATGTTGAAGCACAAATATTTCACCGGACTTTCCTGTTTAATTAGCAACAAAAATGATCAGCTGATCACGAATGTATATAAATTACTACAAGGTTATTTTTAGCTTAACAGAATTATGGTTATCTGAGCACGGACATTTAACTCTAAGCTCAAATATTTTACAAAATGTTCCTGCTTTGTTGACAACGAAAATGATAAACCAACAACGAATGTATATATATAACAACACTGTTATTTTAAGCCAAACACAAACATAGTTATCTAAGCACGGAAATTTAACTTCAAACACAAATACTTTAGAAGATTTTCCTGCTTGGTTAACAATGAAAATGATGAGGCAATCACAAACATAGTCATTGAAACATAT
Source organism: Dasysyrphus tricinctus (assembly GCA_963921185.1). NCBI lineage: Eukaryota > Metazoa > Arthropoda > Insecta > Diptera > Syrphidae > Dasysyrphus > Dasysyrphus tricinctus. Next base: position 174,928,783 of record OY992532.1, on the reverse strand, counting down.
TAATTTTAGTTCAAGCACAACAAATATTTCCAAACTACCGTGTTCGATTAACAATGAAACTGATTATTCTATCACGTAAATTCATAAATTTCACACCAATAAATATTCAGCTTAATACAAAGCATTGTTCGTTAAAAATGTTTATAGTTGACATATAGTCCGGAAAAAATATGTTCGTGATCACGAAAAATATTGGAGTACCTAGAAACGTGATCATTTTTTTTAACACGTTTACAGTCACTTTAAAATGCGAAGTGTTTGTTCAAACCCGAAATCGATCACGAACATCGTAAAGTTTTGATAAAAAGATTGACAACGCAAGCATAGTCAGATTGACCAAGATGCGTGGTTGACGCAAGATTAACCAAGGATATTGGTTGATTTTACCAACGTTTTTTTTTCGGTGTAGCCTATCGTTGAAATGCAAAAAAACTGCAAATTTGAAGCCTTACTACAAGTTTATAGCATGCTTGGTTCCTGAGATACGCCATGTGACCTGCTTACTTCACTGTGGAGTTAGCAGGTCACTAAATTACACCGTTATTTGGCGAATTGCAAAATCGGGAATAGAAATACAAAAAAAATGCAAAAAAACTGCAAGTTCCTGTCAAGGTCCCAATTGCGTGGGTGAAAGTTGCCCTGCTAACTTCACAGACGTACAATATTGGGGAACTTGAAAACTTCAAGTCCCCCGTTCAATATTATACAATAAAATATTTTTTTCTGTGAAATAGTTATTTCTGTTTTTCTCAAAGCTAACCTTTTGTGCTTTTACTTACCGATTCGATTATATCGCAAACTTAAAATTTTGTATTGAGTGTCGTTTTTGAGATAATTGAGATTTCCATTTTGTTGCATAGGCAAGAGGAAGTGAGGAGTGTCGGTAAAGAGGTAGGGTAGGAAAAAGGAAAGGATAGGAAAATGAAAAAGGAAAAGGTTGGAAAGTGGAAAGGAATGTCAAGTTCCGGAGGACACGGCCTGCTTGCATAGCACGGCAGTTAGCTCGTCGGAATGGGGGGGGGATCTTGCCCCCGAAACTTAACCTCACCTGCAACAAAAACACAAATCAGGCCAGAGAAATATCAAAAACTGACAGCGGACGGACTATCACCACACCAAGGCGCTGCTGGTGACGTTGCAGCGTGGCCTTAACCCACCCAACCTGGAAATCTGCGGCCATGTTTAGATTAAAAAAAACTCTTATTTTAAAATTAAGCAATATAGGTTTTAATACGATTTTTAAGTCTTTCTTTCACTAAGCTATTTTATGGATAGACCAAGCAGAGTTTGGAAAGGGGCGAACTTTAAGCTTGTGATCGCGAAATATTAATAGAAAACAATGAAATAAAACTGCAATAAGATCACAACATTTAATAAAAAACAAAAAATAAGAACACAAAAGTATTTTGCTTCGTTGAATTTGATTTTTATTTTAAATTGGATGCATTTCGAGTCAGGCGCGGATCCAGGATTTCGTTCAGGGGGGGGCAATTTTTGTCAGTTTCCAAAATCTTGATGAGATACAGGAAATTTGAGTACACTTCATACCGCTCTACACGCTTGGTCACACAAAGCAATGTGAGTTGAAGAGTTTAAAATTTGAAGAAAGCAATTAACTCTTTCATAACTGCCTTTGTGAAATTAAGTTTTGCTATTAGTAGCTATAGCATGGTGTCTTTTCAGCGCTTTTGAGTTCTCTCCGGATCTGCGTTACTCCACAATTATGCTCGGAAAACATAATGGTACAATGGTATGTTCCTTTTCAGACACATGACGTTCGAGTTCGAGTGAAATTTCCATCCTCTTCTTTTAGCTGGGACAAGCTTGCCAGTAAAAGGTCGTTTTCAAGAAGGTCATCAGCATCAAAAATTTAGTTTGCAGAATATTCTCAAACGCAAACTGCAAATACAAGTTATACTGCATAAGCATTGTGTTCGATAATGCAATTTGTCACATGTTCGACAATATTATGTGTGGGTGCAGTTCTGCAGTTAAAAAAATCGAGTTGGCAACAAAAATATTGAGAAGCCGGAGAACTTGTTCATAAACGTCAATGCGTTTGCATAAAAATTGAAAGACGTTGATAAAGAAGATTTTGTGCAAATAAAACCATTGCATTAACTTGACAATAGCTGTATTTAGCTAAACTTAAATTATAGATTAAAACCGAGATGAACCGTACCGTTTGCTCATCATTCGTTCATCGGTACAAAACCAAACTTTTCGACATTGAAATAAAACAATGATTATAGTGGAAAATAAAAAGAAAAAGCACTTTTTATTAAACCTTTTCGTCCTACTTTCTCGGTTCAGCCATCAATTGTAGCTTACTTTGGTTATACATTTCATTTACAATATACTTGGCCTTGGTAAAGCTTTTATAAAAATGTTTTATACAAGCTCAGACCATCGATTGCAAAGTTGCAGTTCCATACGATAGCAATATTTGCGCCAAAAAATGAAGACAATTTGACAATCGAATTGACGTAAACTTAACGTTTTCAAAAACGACCAAAAAGAACTATCCTTAGTTGTAAAAGTTCTATTCAACTTCTCTTCGGCAGTGACTGCTGTAGTCATTTCCTGATTTCTCTCCAATCTTCTTCGTTGAATTCGTACTTTTCGCCAGTTTAATAATATGGAACACAAAAATTCCTGAAACGCTTCCACGAAAGCGACTAAATCTTCACGAATACTTACATACATCAGAAACGTATCTTATGGCTAATAGATGTGCAGCACATCTGCACACATGCGCATATGTGCATACTCTTAAGGTGCGTATAAATTTCAGAGTAAAAAGAAGGCGAGCAGCTTTGAAGAAGTTGTCGAGATTAAAACCCGAATGTGAACAGACAAAGTCATGAAATAAGCTCACAAGAGAGAAAGACAGATATCAATGGAAACGCACATTTAAGAACTCTATAATCTTTTTAGTATGGATTTTTTTGGTATTTCTCAATAACTTTTATACACAAATGAAGTTTATTATTTCAACTTTAATTCTCTTTATCCTGTAGATCGGAGCATTTTAAGCAAAGTTAGAAATTTTTGAAGCTAATTAAATCGACGTATTTTAAAGATTTAATTTTTTCTTAAATTAAAATCAAGTTTAAGGTTATATTAAGATAAATGCCCCTGCGGCCTCCCCGTTACATTTAGCTATTAAAACCCTATACAAAAATTGTAGAGTAAGGTTGGAGATGGAGCAATAACTTTTTAAAACATTATTTTTCAAATTGACAAATTTTTCATTCACAACATTTTGAAAACTGAATATCAAATCAATCTGGGATTCACCCTGCTCCCTAGTACGAAATAAATTGACTTTTCTCATAAAATGCTATACAGTAATGTAGCCGGACATTTATCTTTTAATTAAAGACCTTAACTTTGAAGATCGGCCATCTAAAACCGAAGTTATAAGCTATCCACTCGGTCGATTTAAAGGCTATTTGTGCATAGCGGAACTTTTCTTAAGTGAACTTGGTCAGCAATCAGCCAACGCACAACCACTCATTGCTGCAACGCTGCGCTGCCAAGAAAAAAATTTTATAAACGTATAACGAAATAACCTTTTTTTGATTACATTCTATTAAATTCACATTTTATGCTTCGTTCGTTCCTGCCCAGGGGGGGGGCAATTGCACCCATTGCCCCCCCTGTATCCGCGCCTGTTTCGAGTCCAATTTAAAATAAAAATTCGACTCATCATCAGCAATACACTTGCTGATGATGAGTCGAATTGGCATCATACCTTAAAAATAGATGTTACAGTGTGACTTTCCGTAATGAGTGCTCGGATCTATTTTGTGTTAACTCAGGAGTTCCTCAAGGCAGCCATTTGGGGCCATTATTGTTTATTTTATTTATAAATGATCTTGTCTCTATCATACAAAATTCGTCTATACTAATTTATGCTGATGATATTAAACTTTACAAACGAATACAAAATTCAACAGACTGTTTGCTTTTGCAAGAAGATCTCAATAAATTTAGGGAATGGTGCAATATGAATCGTCTTGTTTTAAATGTTGACAAATGTAAAACGATGAGTTTTACACGCAAAAATGAACCGTTTACTTATGATTATATGTTTGATTCATGTTCTTTGAAGAAATTGTCTGTGTTCTCTGATCTTGGAATTATTCTAGATTCTAAATTAACTTTTAATGATCACCTTAATTTTATCATCAAAAAAGCTAATAGGGGCTTAGGATTTGTAAAACGATTCTCTCGCGATTTTCGGGATCCTTACGTCCTTAAGCTACTATGTATATGTTTCATTCGTGAGACCCATTCTTGAGTATGGGTGTGTGGTATGGGCACCTCATTACTCTGTACATATTAATAGATTAGAGGCAGTTCAGAGAAGATTTATGCGTTTCTGTCTTCGTTTTCTTCCCTGGTCACATATAATGTTACTTCCTCCATATGCCCAAAGGCTTTCATTAATAGACCTTCCTTCTCTGACAAAACATAGAAAATATTTCCAATTTTGTTTTATTGCTGGGATAATAAATGGTTCTATATCATCTTCTTCAGTTCTGTCTAGAATAAATTTTAATTTTAGTCAATCAAGCATAAGGTTACAGCAGCCTTTGGTACAAATATTTAGTAGATCAAACTATGGTGCAAATAGTCCTCTCAATCAATTAATTGTTATCTTTAATAAAATTTATTTTCTTATTTCGTGTATAAATGATGACTTTAAATGCACTAAGTTCAAAACTATGTTTTTTAGCGCAGTAGAATAATATTAATTTAGCTTGTAAGTAATATTGTTATGTTAGGATTGAACGGATCTGTAAATAAATTTCCTTCAACGGTTTTTTATCATTTGTACTGAACCGTTATTTTTGCATTAATGTGAAATAATTAATTTAAATTCAAAAAATATTTGATTTTTTTTAAATAAAAAAAAAAACTCAAAATTTTGGAACACAATAGGCTATTTAAACTTTTTGAAAGCTTCTGCATAAGAATTGGATTTAAATCAGTACCTCCATTTTTAAGATAATCGAAAATAAAATTAAATGCATGACTGGGTCACACGTACTTGCTCTTGTGGTCCAGACACTGCAGGTTTAATAAAATTATATAGTAAAACATGGAAATTATGAGGGAAAAATGTAGAAAAGCATGAAATACGATATTTAAATTAGCTAAAACAACTCCTTTGGCAGTTTGAGGCGAAAAAAAGAATGCCATCTTAATTCTTGATTGAATATGATTAATTGTATAGACAAAAAAGTTTAAAATCGTTGGAGCGGTTTTTTAAAAAATAGATTTTTTTATAAAATTCTTTAAATATTTTTAAGGACAAATTTTGAAACGCAAATCTTAAGTATATATCTATGTGCAGATAAAAAAAAATTAAAAAAGAAATTGTCAACCCGTTTTTTGAGATACAGAATTTCCAAAAAAAAAACAAAATTGAAACTTTTTTTTAAAAATTCGAAAAAATTATTTTTTAAAATTTTGATATGCAATATTATTTAATTTTATCTAAAATTTTAATATAAAACAAAATTTCTAAATCTGTTTAGCCAAAATGAGAAAATTCAAAATAAAAAAGTTCTACGACAGGTAGGTAGGTACTATTAATTGCTGCTAAGTGCAAAATTTTAAAGTTTTTGGTAGTAGACCGTTCTAATTTTAGTATATGGAAAAAGTTTAATGAAAATCGTAGGAGTCGTTTTTGAGAAAAAAATATTTTCCTTTGCGGTTTTTTAAACTTTTGTATGGCAGGTAACGTTATTTTTTGATAAATGTAAAATTTTTTCTAAAAATATTTTATAGAGTATTAAAAAACTCTTAAATATCGAGTACTTAGTTTGTTTTATTTATATTTATCTTATTTCATTTATTTGTTTTATTTAATTATTTTAATTATTTTATTTAACTTATTTATTTTATTTTATTTATTTTATTTCCTTATTCTCCTTTAATTTTCTAGAGCAACCTCCAAAAACATCCGTTCACTTCAACTTTATTGTTCATACATTATGTATACACATACAAATTATTTTTTTTCTCAATACATTCATATTTGAGAAAGAATTTAGATGTCATATATTTTTTACCTCAAACTTTTAAAAGAGCTGTTTTATCGAACTAATATGGGTGATTCCGTTCCAACTGTGATTCTTTGCGTCCAGTGCTTTTTTTGTTGTTTAATGTCAAATGTTCGTATATATTTTTGGTTTGGATTGTGTAAATGGCTATTTACTACAATCTACATTCAATATCATGACCCAATTTGCAATTTCTTCCACATGGCTTGGAAAAGTATGGTCAAAATGTCAGTACCGTGGCATGTCCGATCCTTGTTTTTCCGATTAAGTCTAATGTTCATTGAATAGAAATGTTGCCCTTAGAAAAGTTTGAGTGCAATACTTGCTTCACAAAATAATGCAAAAATTAAGTCAAAATACATATAGCTGAATAAAATAATCAGGAATGAATGTTGTCCGAGGTTTAAGTTTTATTTTTGAATTCAAAAGATTTCCCGCTCAACCGCCATTTTGTTTTAGCTTTAACACGTATGTATTGTAGTTTTCTAAAAGAGACGCTATTTATGTATATTTAACAACAGTAATTTTGTTTTTGTTACGTTGTTGTATTTTAAGAGTGATATGTTTGCATGCGATGAAAGTATGTCACAAATGTATATGTCAGTACCGTGGTAGTATTTTTTAAGCATGTTATAACATGTTTCTGGTTGGTTATCAGAATTTTGCATTCCTTTAAACGGCACAAGTTAAAATTGTCCTGGAAATTATTTTTTTCATAAGCATAGAGAAGAGAGGTTACATAAACTGTCTAAATGTCAGTACCGTGGATGTCAGTACCGTGGCATTTAAATACTTATTGAGCTTTAAATAAATATAATTAAATAATTCTTTGGAATAATATTTTCTTCTACCAATTTTCTTTATGAGAACGGTAGCAATAACTCAGACGAGCCAAACAAAAATCATTCCGTGCAATAAAAACTAAGAAATAATCCAGCACAAGAAAAAGGGTTGCCCTTCAGAAGAACAGACTTCAAAAACGAAAAAGAGATCATTTTTTAAAGAAAAAAAGGGAAATAGAAATATCAAGAGGTCAAAATGTATTAGAAAATCAAGAATCTCAAAAAAAATATGGTCAAAAAGAGGGATCAAAATAAAAAATAAAAAAAATAAAAAGAGTGTCATTATCGTCTATACTAGTTTTAGTACATTTCACTATATTTTTTGTTCTTTAAAAGTTGTAGCAAAATGCTTTTACAGATATGATACTCTGACTAAATGAAGCCACAAACACAAAACAAAAATTGTTTCCAAGAAGTTTTAGTTTTTGAAAATTGTCTAAAAAAAGAATCACAGCTGGCAGAGAATCACCCATATATTGAATGCTTCTAAAAATGCATGCTTCTAAAAATTTTGGCTCCCATATTTTGCATGTCCTTATATCTATACAATTTTTAAATCCCTATGATAACATAAGAGCCTTGAATATTGCTCAATCCTAGTGCACAGAATAGGTGAAAAATCGTTTTGAAAATTTTTTGATTTTTTTTTCGCAATGGAACTGTAAACTATAAACTTCAATTTTGAACTCAAAAAGTTCTTCTAAATTGTTTTTTTTTTTTGTTTTTAATTTATCTGAATAAATTCCCTCTTGAAAGAGCAGAGACTTAAAGCAAAAACATTATATTGAATCATTTTGAATGGACAACAACAACATATGTATATGGTTATTAAACTATAATCAACGTTGGTAACACTCCCACGTCTCTAATGTCTTCCAAGTTTTATTACTAAAGCAAAGCACCTTAACTTAGGATTTTACTCCAGTTTGAATGTACCATGGCTAAGATTAAAAACTATCTTATTGACTCTTTTCAGTAATATCTAGGTACTTAACCTATTAGATATTCATTCGTTAAATACAATGTTCTGGCAACATACATAATTTTATACTTTAAAAATATTTTTAAAACTATAATATTTGAACTTTAAGCCCGTCGTTAAATCTTTCGAAAAAAATGTAGGTACAAAAAATTCAAGTGATAAAAAACATTTTAGGTACATTATCCCTTGTAAGCGTATATACAAACACATACATAGGTAAATTGCTTCTTTGATACAACTATGTTATACCACAATGGCATCATTTTGGTAACCGCTATAAAAGACTAATCTTCCGCATCGAATAACCTGAACAGCATCATATACACAAGAAGGATATGTTATATTCTTTTTCCTGAACTCATCCTGTTTGTTGGTATAAAGTAGCAAAAACGAAAGGATAACATACAATCAATTTGTTGCCAACGTTGAAGCGTGAAATTTCTTCCTCAAAAGCTTATCGTTCCTAAAAAGGAACCTTTATTTGCTATACATATACATATTTCACCGTTGAAAAATCCACCGTTTGAAGGGATGAGAAGACGAAGTCATCTGTTTTTGGATGGGAGAGCATAAGTCTGGGCTATACTTTTGTATAAGCAAGAAGTCTTCTTCCTTACGCCAGGACTTCAACTAAAAGGAATAATAATATAAGAACTGAAAAAAGCTGAGAACAGGAATTAAAAGCTATTTAAGGAAAAATGGAAGAAACACCACCCCTATAATATTTGCCTTTCCCACCCTCAATACTCCGGTTCTTCTGTGTCTACCTGTTTACTTTTTGTTGGGTTCGTTACTGGAGCTATTGTTGTTGCGTTTACTTCCACCCCTCAACTAACATGAATTTCGATTGTAATTTCACGCCTGAATTATCCTTGGGGAGACATAGCCCATAAATAAACATACAATGTGAATGCACACTCTCACATAGCTACATCTACCGCTGACATAAATTTAAGAGCACCCCCTCTATCACCCTACCATCACGGTGCGGAACACGAGCCAGAGGGAATACAATTTTACAACGCGCCTCATCTAACGATTACTTTGTTTGTGCAAAAAGGATTCAACCTCCTTTCCATTTTAGATGTTGAAGGCAGGACTTTATTAGTTAAAGGCCTGAATGCAATTCTCGTATTGCATAATACATTAGAATTAATAACATATAGGTATTGGAACTCGAAATTGAAATTATGTTTTTGAGTTCACCAATTGTTCATCAATCTTTTCTTTTAGGCATCGTAGCACTGAATTATTTCCAACTACCCAAAAAAGCCAAAAAAATTTTTGAAATAATATTACCTCAAAAAGATCCTAAAAAAGGTTCTTGTATTTTGGTTCCAAGGCTCCCAGATGCTTAAAACCCTAGTGGCTCTTTCGCCTTATGACTAGGTTACCCATAGTTAGTCCAGCCTTGTATAGATGCTGCTGCTAGCTTTAGCTGGGTTCTTCTGAATAGTGTGGTAACGATGCAGTCTGGTGGTAGTGTGTTGGTTTCAAACGAACCGAATCAAAGGTGTTGCAGGTATAAACTGTGCTGCTGCTGTTGGAGTGGTGGTGGTTTCACACTTAGTTTATTTGTCTGGCACATTCGAGGCAGCCGTAGTAACCCAACGCAAAAGGGTGAATATTTCTGAGAATCTACTCGTTTTATGACTTTATGAAATTTTCAATCCAACGCTCAATATTGCTTGCCGCTTGCCGTTGTTGAGCTGTTAAAGGAAGTGAGGTTGGGGTTTTAGTGCACGGATAAATAATTATAACTTTAAGATGTATTTTTCATCTTTGAATAAGAATCAATTACAATACACACCCGTCAGATTTGAGAATGAAAATAAATTATACTGAAGAGTACTCTTGATGTAATATAAGATGTTTTATCGTTTTTGCCTGAATGCCAATAAAGTGTGAAAATAAATAAATTTAAGCCTGTGAGCTTGTTTTTGAAAAGGGTGTAGTCAAGGAAGATATAGCTTGCTCGGCACCACCTCCGACAACGTTGCGGTAGCTAGTTTGCAGTTCCCGCATATCGATATACGCAAGGGGACATGGAAAATTCCTGGTCAATCAACCACCAACCAGATGGTGATGGACCACATTGCGATAGACGAAAGAACTCCTTCAGTATAAGAATGTCCAAACGTTTCGTGGAGCCACAATGACTCGGACCACTACCTCGTTGTAGCCAAGGTAATGCTGTGGATATCCAGACAATATCAGAAACAGGGAAATACTGTGAGGAAATTTGACGTCGGACGACTACGGCTGCAAGAAATCACCAGGTCCTTTTCCGATCGAGCCTCTCGCGCCCTCTTAAATAGTCCTATGCCTCCAACTTCAAGCATCGAGAACCACTGGAAGAATTGCCAGAAAGCCAGCAGAGATGACGCCTATGACGTGCTGGGCCTCGCACGACCACCACAGCAAAATCCCTGGTTCGACAAAGAATGTCGGCAAATACATGCAGCCAAACAACAGGCATACGCTGACAGGGCTGTCGAAGATATGCAATTACAGCATTTGTACTGCTTTTTGAAACCCCGTACTGCCGTTCTGCTAATACGGCCAAAGTACAGCTTTTTTGAAAATTTGTTCATGATTTTGCAAATCATAATCCTATCCAAAAAGTGTTAGTCATTTTTATCTGATGTTGACTCTTATAAGTAGATTTATTAAAACAAACTGAGCGGACGCTGAGTGGACGCCGAGCGGACGCAAAGTGGACGCCGAGCGGGGGCCGAGCAGAGGCCGAGCGGACGCTGAGCAGAGGCTGAGTGGACGCTGAGCGGACGCCGAGCGGAGGCCGAGCAGACGCTTAGCGGACGCCGATTGGACGCAGAGCGGCATGAAAAGTAGCACTTTTATGACTGTTTGTGAAAACTGTATCTCTTTAGTAAATAACATGTATATAAAGCTCTCAAAATAAAAAGAGAAAAAAAAAGATCGTCTCTTAGGAGGGGCTAGGACCGAGTGCACTAGAACTAATATTTTATTCTTCTTTCCCTTGAGCTACAGTTTTAGCTCCATTAAGCTCCAGCTTGTGGTTACACTTCTTAGAAAGCTATAGTATTCAGCTAACTATTTTTGAAAGAATTGTACCCACCCTGGTCCTATCTTGAGCACAGTGTACAAATATGTTTCCCTGAATTCGATTTTAAAAAACACGGTTTTGACCTTAGTAAAGGACTATAATTTCTTGGCTAATAATGGCTGGAAAAAATGCAACTATGGTTTTTTTTGGACAAAATATAAATCTTTCTTTCAAATATAAAATAAAATGAATACATTGACGGAGCTCTTTAATATTCGATTTTTAACTCAACCCTTTTTTTCTTACCGCAATATTTTTATTATTTCCAACTTATTTCTTATTAGAAATATGTGGTTATCATAATTGTTTTATGGTGTAATTTAAATAAAATATTAGTACCTAAAAGAATGTGTACCTAAATATTTTAATCCAATAGTTTTTATCCGGCAAAAAATAGGTTCAAGGAAAGGACAATTTTTATGGTTTTTACCTGTACACCAGTTTTTTCTAATACCTGATCCGTTTTGTCTCTAAGTTAAAAATAAACAATATTTAAGGTGTTGGCATTATTTTTATTGATATTTTAATGTCCTGAAAACCCTTTCAGGATTATTACGGGTTTAAAGAATGATTAATAGGTATCGCATATAAAAAACAAATTCAAAATCATTTTTAAAAAGGAGTGCAACGTGTGTAGTATTAATAAAAAAAGTTAAAAATGTCTGAATTTGTTTTAAGTTATAGTGATTTGTGTGATGTTTTAATGGAAGGGATTGATTCGTTAAAACCGTTTATTTTGGAAAAATATCCGTTATTGAAGGGAAATGATGTTGCCGTTATTATATCAGCAGTTAAAAGGAGATTTTTTGTTCTCATTTTAAATAAAAGGTAGATATATAATAGTGGGGCTGTTAGTGAGACCAACCTTTCATTCTGACCTGACGGGTTGAGTTTTAGTATGCAAATAGTCCATGTCCTAACGTAACTTTTAAGAAGTGTTGCCAAGGTGGCAACACTTTCAGAAGGACAAGAGAAGGGTTGCCACAGTTCCGAAATGTTGATTATAAATCGAAAACCAAGGGTCGGACGATGACCCGAGAACTCCCGTTTGATTCAGCACCCTTGAAACCATCATCATCGTGTCCTGTAACCCCGGCTGGGGCATAGGGCGTCAACAAAACGTCGCCATCCTTCACGGTCTGCTGCAAGGTACTTAAGCTGTGGCCACGTCTTTCTCTGGGATTCTGCTTCCGCTAAGACAGTTGATTTCCATGTTGTTCTTGGTCTTCCAACCCGCCGTGCACCCTGAGGATTCCATTCAAAGGACTGCTTTGCAATTTCATCGTTTGGTTTCCTCAGTGTGTGACCAATCCAACGCCATTTACGCTTTCTTATGTCGACGTTCAGCCGCTCTTGACTTGTCCTGCGCCACAATTCCTCATTTGATATTATTTGTGGCCAGCGAATCTTTAGGATGTGGCGAAGACAGCGATTCACAAAAGCCTGCAATTTCTTCGAAATGATGGACGTGACTTTCCAGGTTTCACAAGCATATAACAGCAAGGATTTGACATTGGATTCGAAGAATCTCAACTTAGTGCGTAAGGAGATTTGACTTGATTTCCAGGTTGGGGACAGAGTACCGAAGACAGCACGAGCTTTATTTATTTTACTTTTAACGTCCAGATCCGTACCACCGTTAGCAGAAACAATACTGCCAAGGTAGTTAAATTTTTCCACTACTTCAACTGGCGTCTCCTGTAAAATAATACGCTGCTGTGTGGAGCGGCTTGTGAGCATTATTTTTGTCTTTTTGCTGCTAATTCTTAGACCACTCGACTCTCCCTTCACTTGCAGTGTTTGGCACATCCCGTTCAGCCCACTGATGTTATTTGCCAGTAGACATATGTCATCGGCATAGTCTAAATGACTGAGCCTTTCGAACGGTCTCCACTGAATGCCCTGTCGCTCAGCTGTACCAACACTGGCCGTCAATACGTCGTCCATCGCCAGCAGGAAGAGAATTGGCGATAGAACATCCCCTTGTCTCACACCCTGTTGCACTACGAAGGAGTCGGATAGCTGCCCATTGTGCAAAACAAAACACCTCGCGTTGTTGTAGGACTCTTTAATAATGGCAACAATTTTTGGGGGAATTCCTCTACCAAGCAACGATCTCCATATACATTCTCGGTTAACTCGATCAAAGGCCTTTTCAAAATCCACGAACATGAGGTAAAGCGGTGATTGATATTCCATCGACTGCTCGAGGACGATACGCAGGGTGTTGATATGGTCGACACACGATCGACCACTGCGGAAGCCGGCTTGATGCCTCTTGAGTGTAGACTCGATTCTATCCTTTATTCGCTCGAGTATGATTGTTGCCATTAGTTTTGGGAAAACGGACAAAACGGTGATACCACGCCAATTGTTGCAATTCTTTAAGTCACCTTTCTTTGGCAACTTAACAATCACACCATCCTTCCAGTCCCTGGAATAGCTTTCGTTTTCCCAAATGTTTTGTATCAGCGGATGTAAAATACTAGCCGCTGCTACGGGATCGGCTTTCAGGAATTCAGCTGGTATTCCGTCCAGTCCAGCTGCCTTGTTGTTTTTGAGGAGATTTATTGATGTACGAATTTCCGATTCTGACGGGGGTTCGATGTCAATACCCCTATAGGACCTGCGCATCTCGTTTAGTTGTGGCACTTCAGCACTCTGCTCAACTGAATCCTCATTTAGCAGGGCACAAAAATGGTCCTTCCATCTACGAAGCTGATCCTCAATTGATACCAAAAGTGTGCCATCCACATCCATTACAGGATGATTGGTGTTGCTTTTTTTCCCGATAACATCTTTGGCTATTTGGTACAATTCCCGGATATCTCCTCTTCTGGCAGCGCTTTCCGCATTATCTGCGAGTCCATCCAACTTCACCCTCTTGTCACGTCTAACACAGCGGTAGACCATCTTATGTGCAATGCGGTACTCTCTTCGCAAGTCAGCCTTTCGTTGAACATCAGCTTCGGCATTTATTTGGATTTTCAACGATTTGCGAAGTTCGATCTTATCCCAGATGTCTTGGGACATCCAAGAGTCTCTACGTCTCGTTCGCTTGGGTACAGTTTCGGATCCAGCCTCCATAAAAACACTTTTAATTTCACCCCACATCTCATCAATTGTTGAATTCTGGATTCCATTTAATGACGAGGCTCTGTCGTTAAGGGTGGTGACATAGTTTCGACATATGTTGGGGTCATTTAAAGCATTAGTAATGAATTTTGTGCTCCTTGCTGCATCCTGCGCTGGTTTTTGTACGGCAGCGGTTCGTAGTTTGAGACTCATCAGAACCAAATGGTGGTCGCTTCCCACATCGGCATTTCTTAAACTCCGGACATCACACATAGACTTCCTCCATCGCTGCTGAATCATGATATGATCAATTTGGTTTTCGGTTTGACCATCCGGATGCACCCAGGTAATTTTGTTGCACGTCTTATGCTTAAATACAGTCCCACCTATGACAAGACGATTCGCGTTACAAAAGTCGACAAGCAAGTCACCATTATCATTCCGTGACCCCACGCCATTTCTTCCCATCACGCGTTCCAGTCCGTAATTGTCTGAACCGACTTGGGCATTAAGGTCTCCCATAACGACTATGATGTCGGCTCTCGGAACACTACTGTAAACCGAGTTAAGATGAGTGTAGAACGCGGTTTTGTCTTCCTCGGTCGCTTCATTTGTGGGGGCGTAGCACTGAATAATTGTGACGTTACGAATTTTTGAACGAAACCTTGCTGTCATTAATCTCGCAGAAATGGGCGCCCATGAGATCAAACAACGCCTCGCTTCTTCGTTCAACATAATTCCGACACCATGCAGTCTTTGGCCACCCTCTCTTTCATCTTCGCCGGAATACAGCATTCTCGTCTGTCCAGTGTCTGATCTGTATTCAGCTCTTCCTCTCCACTTAGTTTCGCTTATGCCCAGGATACTGATCTTTAGGCGAAGCATTTCACGCTCAACCTGCTCGTATCTACCATCGCTGTACAAGGATCGAACGTTCCATGCTCCGATTTTCGTACGTATGCGGTAGCCAAAAGTAACATTTGCGCTTCTTGAAAGACTTCTTCTATTTGTCAACGATTCATTTATTATTATGGCATCTTGATTGACGCTCGTACATGAAGGATGCCGCACCCCCAAATCCGATGTGCGGTTTACTGCAGCCGAAGCTACAGAAGGATTTTCTATAAAAAGATTACCTCTTGGGGACTCATTTCCATTTGTTGTCATAATTCATGTATTTGCATATATCCTTCCACCATGGTGTTTTCCGAGATATGATTAATAACATACATAAGCTCAGATTTGACAGGCACACCCGCCTTTTGTATGGTCAAACACATAACTGCTCGAGGCCGCCCACTATGGGAAAACAGACGCCTTTTGTAGCCGCCCAATATGGGTTACAGACGCTACCTGCTGCTGCCGTTGGCCTTTTACCAAAAAAAAGCTCCTCCGCCACCAGACTATCATGCCGTTGACCGCCACCTGCAGTTCATCCGCCTTAAGGGGGCTTTTAACCATCCCGAGGACAAGTTTGTGCCCTGACCCTTGAAACCATAGGACCACATTATTGTTTTTCTCCCACCCCTCCCCTTGCACGAAGGGGGTGGAAAAAAGTCATTTTGGAAACAAAATTTGAAAAGCCAAGAAAAGTTAGAAAAGTATTTTTATTAATAAAATTTAAAGATTTTGTCGACGCAGAATTTCACGATCTACTACATTACATCCAGAGTTGATTAAAAACCTATATTGGTAAAAAAAAAAAAAAACATTTTCAAAGTGCTGGAGAGGGGGGATATGAAAGATTACCAAACTTAAATATTTATCTTGGAATAATATAAGCATATGACACATGTTTTAAGGGTATTTTTTAATGTCCAATCTTACTAAATCAGAATGAACTCGATACAACCACCTTCAAAAAAGTTATAGCCTTTTTCATAAATGATGACTGATTTTTTAGTTAAACAAGTAAAATATTACCTTTCAACAGCATTGACACGAAACATGGTCCACATATTTCATTTGTCATAAGAAACAAGAATCAAAGGAGTCTACAAAAATATTTGTAGCGAAAGGGTTACTACTACCATGAAACCCCTCCCAAAACCGGTACGTTGGTGAAAGTTGGTGAAAGTGTTTGATAAATCATCGGAACCAAGAATCAAAAAAGACCATTCAAATATCCATGGTCTGAGGGTCTTTTTTGAGAGGTAGTGTCGTACCTATTCTAGTCAAAAAATACAATCATTTACAGTTATTAACTCTTTAAAAGTAAGATTACTTTTTTATGGGAGCTTGTATCTGATTTATTTTAATATTATTGGATTCAGCATTAAAAAATACCTTAAAATCATACACCATATTGCATTTATGTATCTTGGTTTCAAAAACGTAAAACTGTTCGGCCAAAAACTCTGCTTCTCATTCCTCATTGAAAACACCCTCAGATAGTTTATATTTATTTGGTCTATTTTGTTTCTTAATCTTGATGAAAAGTCAAATGTTTTAATTAATTTTCATTAACGTTCCAGTTTCGTGAGGGGATTCATGGTAGCAGTTCAAATTGTTTTCAATTTCAATGAAAAAAACACCCTTTCACTGTACCTAAATATTTTTGTAGACTCTTTTGATTCTAGTTGCTTATGACAAATGAAATATGTGGACCAAATTTCGTGTCAATTCTGTTGAAATTTGGTAATATTTTACTAAAAAATCAGTCATCACTTATGAAGAAGGCTGTAACTTTTTTGAAGGTGCCGAGCTGACGCCGAGCTGACGCCAAGCGGACGCCAAGCGGAGGCGGAGCGGAGGTGGACCGGAGGCAGAGCGGACGCCGAGCGGACGCTGAGCGGAGGCAGAGGGGAGGTGGAGAGGACGCCAAGTGGAGGCGGAACGGATGCCGAGTATACGCCGAGCGGAGGCGGAGCGGAGAAGGAGTGGAGGTGGAGTAGATGCCGAGCGGAGGCGGAGCGGATGCCAGGTTGACGCCGAGCGGACGCCGAGCGGAGGCGGAGTGGAGGTGGACCGGAGGCAAAGCAGACGCCGAGCGGACGCTGAGCGGAGGCGGAGTGGACGCCGAGCGGATGCATAGCGGAGACGGAGTGGACAATGAGCGGACACCGAGCAGATGCCTAGTGGATGCTGAGTGGACGCTGAGTAGACGCTGAGCAGACACCGAGTGGATGCTCAGCGGACACTGAGCGAACGCTGAGCGGAGGCCAAGCGGACGCTGAGCGGACGCCGAGCAGATGCCGAGCAGAAGCCAAGCGGACTTCGAGCGGACGCTGAGCGGATGCCGAGTGGATGCCTAGTGGACGCTGAGTGGAGGTGGAGCGGATGCCTAGAAGACACCGTGCGGAGGCCGTCCACTCAGCGTCCGCTCCGCCTCCGCACCTTCTCCGCTCCACCTCTGCTCAGCATCTGATCGGCGTCCGCTCGGCATCCGCTCCGCCTCCGCTCAGCGTCCACTCGACGTCCGCTCTGCCTCCGGTACGCCTCCGCTC
Organism: Dasysyrphus tricinctus; assembly: GCA_963921185.1. Classification (NCBI taxonomy): domain Eukaryota; kingdom Metazoa; phylum Arthropoda; class Insecta; order Diptera; family Syrphidae; genus Dasysyrphus; species Dasysyrphus tricinctus. The sequence continues at coordinate 174,911,273 of OY992532.1, read as the reverse complement.
GGCGTCAGCTCGGCATCCACTCCGCCTCCACTCGGCACCCACTCCGCCTCCGCTGAGCCTCCACTCGGCGTCCACTCCGCCTCTGCTCAGCGTCCGCTCCGCCTCCGCTGAACGTCGGCTTGGCATCCGCTCCACCTCCACTCAGCGTCCACTTCGCCTCCGCTTGGCGTCCGCTCAGCGTCCGCTCAGCATCCGCTCCACCTCCGCTCAGCGTCCGCTCCACCTCCACTCCGCCTCCGCTTGGCCTCCGCTCAGCCTCTGCTCCGCCTCCGCTCCGCCTCCGCTCGGCATACACTCCGCCTCCGCTCAGCGTCTGCTAGGCATCTGCTCCACCTCCGCTCAGCGTTAACTCGGCATCCACTCCGCCTCCACTTGGCGTCCGCTCCGCCTTCGCTCCGCCTCCACTCCGCCTCCGCTCAGCGTCCGCTCGGCATCTACTCCGCCTCCACTCGGCGTCTGCTCGGCATCCGCTCCGCCTCCGAATCTGTATATATGTATATAACCGTTGCACACAAAAGCCAACACATAACCGAAATACATATTTCCCTTGAGCAGGCAAATAAAACATTAAATTGACTGCCACGAGAGGCAACCTTTGTTGCTCGATAAAGCAGGCAATACTCTATAGCCGCAGTATACATAGCTTTGCTAAGAAATTTATTATTGAATTGTAAACAGTTTAATTTTTCTGAAGTCTCAATAAAATTCAATTCGAGGTCCACTTAGCAAATACCAAAACCATTAAGTAGTATCAAACGAAAACTACCTCCTTACCTAATCGAATTTACCTTAATCTTTAATCTTTAATCTTTATTGAATACATCCTAACACAGTAAGAATACACTTATAAGTCTGTGATAGATCTACATGATTAATTAATTAATTATAATAATAATGATAATAATAATAATAATTATAATAATAATAGTAATATTTCATTTATAAAAAAAAAAAATTTGAATTTCGAGAATGCTAATATAACTTGTAGTTTCATTTTTGATGAAAATTTAAGTTAATAAAAAAAGATTATATAAAAAAAAAAATTAAATTTACTTATATTAAATAATCTCACTTGAGATTGCTTGAGACAAAAAACATATAAACCCTGTTTTCTTTCCCTTTTTTCTGTGCTCTAGTTTGATGACAGGAATGTTCCCAGTTCCCTCTTAAATCGATGTGTGTCATTCAGTTCTCTTAGGTAGCGCGGAAGTGAGTTCCAGAGGTGGATAGCAGCAATGAAGAATTGTCTTTCAGATACTAAGTAGTAAAATCGTGGTAAAATCAAGTCTAGAGATCTGTTTGATGCCGGAAACTTGATTTTGTTATAAAGGCAGCTTGGTTGTTTTGTTCTTATTACCTTACCTACAACAAACAAAATTGTTCGAACCGGAACATGTAACCATTTCCGTTGCATCCGATTTTCAATTTTCCCCATACCGGGAGCTATCGCTAAGATATTTACACATCAAAAACTGTTACGGTAAGTAAGAGCATGTTGGCAATAATTATAAAGACTCAGCCATCCCAACTCTCCATTTAAAATTTCATAAAATCGTTGTAACGAGAGAAAACTTTCATGGAAATGTAAACGACGGATTTCCTGTAAAATTGGGCACACTGTCAAGAAGTGATAAACATCTTCTATCTCTTTTGTTATATAATTTACAAAGTTGCGACCGATCATTTTGATGTGGTATATAGTTTAGGTTTAAGATTTCAACTCTAGTTTTCAAAATTATAGATACTTATAACTTCAGCTGAAAAATCTCTGCAAAATAGTTTGCATTTGATAGACATTTCTAGATATAGATGAAAATGCCTTAGAGATGTTTTCAGTAAACATCTTTAGGTCAACTTTGGCGATCACATTTGCGAACTGATCTTGTCATACGTCAACATTTGACTCTGACAAAGTCAGAACCGAGCTGTGACGTAAAGCGAGCTCGTTCCATTTTTTGAAAGGGGAGACGTTCGTACGGAGAAGTTTTTTCAAAATGGCTTTATGAAGACACCTATTATTTCTTTTCATTAAGTTAGTAATAATTTCTTCATTTGATTTTAAATTTTGCATATATATTGGCCTTATACCGGATTCTACAAATGTATATAGAATAATTTGGTGTCGAATTCGGCAATCTGAATAAGCGCTTGAAGAACTGTCTGTGTAGACATTCAAAAGCTTCAATTGGGATATAACCAAAAACCTGCACTCCATAGCACAAGCAAGCATTAACTGTAGCATTAAAGACTCGGTATTTAGACGCCAGATCGATATTTTGGTTCGAGAAAAACTTTTGCCACATCATGTTTAGCGCTAGTTTAGTCTCAGTACATTTTATGCTAGAATGTTTGCTAAAGTTAAGATTGTATGTCAACCATACACCCAAATATTTAAGCTCCTGCACAATCTCAATATGTTCGCTATTGACCGACCAATTTTCTTCCGGTAGTCTTCTGCCTTACCTGGCTTCGAAGATGACAACTTTGGTTTTAAGGGTATTAATATGGAGACCCCAAGTCTCACAAAAGGAACTAAGTTTATTAATTTGCAACTGTAGCGTAAAAGGGTTGTCGGCAAGTAAAACCAAATCGTCGGCATATAACAATACTCTCACTACAATATTTGCAAAAAATACTCCACCTGGAAGGAGATCACAGATTTTATCGATGAATAAAGCAAAAAGCAATGGACTAAGGATACATCCTTGTGGTACACCTGCTGATGATTCGAACCAATCTGATAACTCATAACCATCCCATACCCTTGCATTAGATGATGAGATAAAATTGAAATACATCAACAAAATCTTTCGTGACAAGCCCAAACAAGAATAAAGCAGATAAAAGCTTGTCTGTTGACTGTGTCAAAGGCAGCCTTAAATTCCACGAAGCATGTGTATAACTTCTTTTTATTTTCAATAAATTGTCTAGCAATGCTTGTAACACAAAAGATATGATCCATGGTCGAGAATCCAGAACGGAAACCAGCTTGGAAAATACTTAGACTGTTTTTATCCTCAATCCAGTTTCTTAACCTTTCGAACAGAATCGCCGAAAATATCTTTCTCATCGTATTTAAAACAGAAATACCTCTGTAGTTTTCAAGAGCATTCGCATCACCTTTTTTAAAAATTGAAAAAATTAAAGCTTTGTTGAAACTGCCCTCTAAAAGTACTTGAGAGTGCTAGGACGCCATACGGCCCTAGGCTCAATGATAGGAAAATCCCTATGCACACCTCCGCGTGGTAGAGGGCGGGTAACGCTAACGTGCAGGGGGACTGAATGGATGCCGGGATAAGCAGACAACCCAGCTATGCTGGTCAGGGCACAAACTTGTCCTTGGGATGGTTAAAAGCCCCCTTAAGACGGATGAACTGCAGGTGGCGATCAACGGCATGATAGTCTGGTGGCGGAGGAGGTTTTTGGTAAAAGGCCAACGGCAGCAGCAGGTAGCGTCTGTAACCCATATTGGGCGGCTACAAAAGGCGTCTGTTTTCCCATAGTGGGCGGCCTCGAGCAGTTATGTGTTTGACCATACAAAAGGCGGGTGTGCCTGTCAAATCTGAGCTTATGTATGTTATTAATCGTATCTCGGAAAACACCATGGTGGAAGGATATATGCAAAAACATAAATTATGACAAGAAATGGAAATGAGTCCGCAAGAGGTAACCATTTTATGGAGAATCCTTCTGCAGCTTCGGCTGCTGTAAACCGCACATCGGATTTGGGGGTGCGGCATCTTTCGTGTACCAGCGTCAATCAAGACGCCATAACAATAAATGAATCGTTAACAAATAGAAGAAGTCTTTTAAGAAGAGCAAATGATACTTTTGGCTACCGCATACGTACGAAAATCGGAGCATGGAACGTTCGATCCTTGTACGGTGAAGGTAGATACGAGCAGGTTGAGCGTGAAATGCTTCACATTAAGATCAGTATCCTGGGCATCAACGAAACTAGGTAGAGAGGAAGAGCCGAATACAGAGCTGACTCTGGGCAAACGAGAATGCTGTATTCCGGGGAGGATGAAAGAGAGGGTGGCCAAAGGCTGCATGGTGTCGGAATTATGTTGAACGAAGAAGCGAGGCGTAGTCTTATATCTTGGGTGCCCATTTCTGCAAGAATAATGACAGCAAGGTTCCGTTCAAAAATTCGCAACGTCACAATAATTCAGTGCTACGCCCCCACAAATGAAGCGACCGAGGAAGACAAAACCGCTTTCTACACTCATCTTAACTCAGTTTACAGTGGTGTTCCAAGAGACGACATCATAATTGTCATGGGAGATCTCAATGCCCAAGTCGGATCAGACAACTATGGTGTTGAACGCGTCATGGGGAAAAATGGCTTGGATCACGAAATGAAAATGGCGATTTGCTGGTCGATTTTTTTAACGCTAATCGTCTTGTACTGGGTGGGACTGTGTTTAAACATAAGAATTGCAACAAAATCACCTGGGTACATCCGGATGGTCAAACTGAAAACCAAATTGACCACATCATGATTCAGCAGCGATGGAGGAAGTCAATGTGCGATGTTCGAAGCATTAAAAATGCCGACATGGGAAGCGACCACCATTTGGCTCTCATGAGTCTCAAGCTACGAACTGCAGCTGTACAACGTCAATCACTGGGTGCAGCAAGGAATTCGAAGTTCAATACAAATGCTTTAAGTGATCCCAAGATATGTCGTAACTATGTCACCAACCTTAACGACAGAGCTTCGTCATTAAACGGAATACAACATTCAACAATCGATGAGATGTGGGGAGATATAAAAAGTGTTTTTATGGATGCTGGATCCGAAACTGTACCCAAGCAGTCGAGAGTTAGAGACTCTTGGATATCCCAACACACCTGGGTTAAATTGAGCTTCGCAAATCGTTGAAGATGCAAATAAATGCCGAAGCAGATGCTCAACGAAAGGCTGAATTGCGAAGAGAGTATCGCTTAGCACATAAGATGGTCTATCGCTGTGTGAGACGTGACAAGAGGGTGATGTTAGACGGTCTCGCAGAAAATGCGGAAAACGCTGCAAGAAGAGGAGATGTGAGGGAATTGTACCAAATATCCAAGGAAGTTGTCGGGAAGAAAAGCAACACCAATCATCTTGTAATGGATTTTGTATTGGAAAGGCTTAGCCACTTAGACTATGCCGATGATATATGTCTCTTGGCAAATAACATCAGCGGGCTGATCGGGATGTGTCAAGCTCTGAAGGTAAAAGGAGAGTCGAGTGGTCTTAAAATAAACAGCAAAAAGACAAAAATAATGCTCACAGGCCGCTCCACACATCAGCGTATTTTAATACAGGAGACGCCAGTTGAAGATGTTAAACAATTTAACTACCTTGGAAGTATTGTTTCAGCAAATGGTGGTACTGATCTGGACGTTCAAAGTAGAATAAATAAAGCTCGCGCAACCTTCGGTTCTCTCTCCCAAATTTGGAAATCATGTCAAATCTCCTTGCGCACAAAGTTGAGATTCTTCGAATCCAATGTCAAATCGGTGCTGTTATATGCTTGCAAAACCTGGAAAGTCACGACTACCATCTCAAAGAAATTGCAGGCTTTTGTGAACCGTTGTCTACGCCATATTCTAAAAATTCGCTGGCCACAAATTATATCAAACGAGGAATTGTGGCGCAGGACAAGTCAAGAGCGGCTGGACGTTGACAAAGAAAGGGTAAATGGCAATGGATTGGTCACACACTGAGGAAACCAAACGATGAAATTGCAAAGCAGTCATTTGAATGGAATCCTAAGGGTGCACGGCGGGTTGGAAGACCAAGAGCAACATGGAAATTAACAGTTCTAGCAGAAGCAGACTCCCAGAGAAAGACGTGGCCACAGTTAAAATATCTATCTGCAGACCGTGAAGGATGGAAACGATTTGTTGGCGCCCTATGCCTACGGTGACCATCCGTTCATTATAATAATGAACTGTTCTGTATTTGAAGATGTTGTTCATTATTAATTATTTTGTACACGAAAACATATGAATGTTCTGTATTTTATTAGTTGTTCATTATTTGTTCTGTATTTCTTTAATTTTGTTCAAAAAACAATAACGCACACATTGGGAACGTAAAAATTTAATGAAAGAAACTGATGATGCTAACGTGCCCTTACTTAGTGAACGAAGAAATAATAAATCTAGTACAAATTTATTTTTCCTTGCCGCCCTCTATCGCTTGACATCATCTGTCATGTTCAAGTCAAAAACTATTAATTTCATGAACACATCAGCTGTCTGTGAACTGTGTGTTGTCTGCGTCTGCGCTGAAGAATTGAGATTTGTAAGTTTCATTTGAAATTATTTATAAAAAAGCAATTCAATATTGAAAATTATTTTATCTCTCCCTCATGCTACTCAGGAGGAAGTGTGTATTTATTAAAGAATTGAAAAACCAGTACAAATTCTTGACCTAAGTTTTTAAGTTTATTTTAATTCCAAGTTTGTATGTAAAGCAAATTTTTAGTTGTTCTCCAATAAGACAACGAAACGCTTACGAAAACGAAGCGGAAAAATATTCATCGACAGTTGCACAAATTCAAAAATTTAAAACAAATGCAAATGCAAACAAAATTACAAGCAGCCATGCTGTAATGAAAGAAACAACAAAAATAAACACGAAAAAACACAAATTTCATTTTTTTGCACCTGGGTAATTAATTGTGTGCGAAAAAAGAGTGTAGACTTCTCCAAATAATCTGCTACAACTATCAATTTCACTCATCGAACAGCGTACTGCAGAACGAAAAGTAGAGTTAAATTTATAGTTCATGATTTCGTTGTCATTTTTGTATGGGACTTTTCGTTTCGCATCAGCAGCGTACTAAGCTTCAAACAAAGAATGAATTGATTAGAGCTTTATAATATTTGTATTCTATTTTAAGTTGAGCCATTTTTCCTCAGATGATATATTTATTATTAAATGATTGAAGATTGAGTTGAATTTTGTTTCTTTTTTCTTTTGTTCATTATTCAGCTTTCTAAAATATGGTCACCGTACCTATGCCCCAACCGGGGTTACAGGACTTGATGATGATGATGAAACTACTTAGGATACAAGAATCATTATAAGGTTTGTTAAAGAAAAACAAAAGATAATTTTTGAATTCCGTAGTACTACTTTTGTAAAATTCGACTGGTATGCCGTCTATGCGTGGAGCCTTATTATTTTTCATGTTATGAAGGGTAACTTCTAGTTCAGAGAGAGATATAGAAATATCCAGATGACTAACTGAAACGTTGGGCGGGGCGTAGTCAAAACTATGAAGATTCTCGTCAGCCGACAGAAGAGTTTTAAAATGAGCTGCCAATGCCTCAGTTTCTAAGGAATTCTTCATACTCTGATTCCGCCCACCAAGTTCCCGAACGTTACTCCAGAACAACTTCGAATTTTTTGAGTTTTCTAATTTCTTAGCTAAATTTTTGTTTGTATGTGTTTGACTTACGTCAACCTGGCATTGGAAATAGCAAACAATTTCTGCCCAAAGAAACAAAACTATCTTTTCAGTAAATGAAAATGTTTTAATCTCTCGTGAGCGCTCTTTTCTGGGCAGAACTAATAGATTTTTGAAGTGTGGAATTGGCTAAACGTTGAAGAAAAATATTAACAAATAGCAACTGGCAGTTTTTGTAAATGTTTGGAACAGAGATAATGTTTGTTTATTGTGAAATTACGTAGTTACACAGACACTCAAAAGAAACTACATTATCTGTTTTTTGTTTAAGATTTGTTTAAAATCTAAAAAAAATGAGCTAATAAGAATAGCTAATTTTTCAAATAAGGCAAAAAAAAAAACGGCAAAATTAAATACATATGTACATGTATTTGGAATCAAAGGGACATGAAACTTGTTTGTATACAGTCGATACTCCCCAAAGACTATACCGAAAAAAGTTAAAGTTAGCAAAATTTTATTCCTGAATGAATGTAGGTTATTTGTCCTATACTTATATGTAACACGCGTCTTAGACCAGACAAGTTTGTATGTATTTTCTTAGGATTTTATGAAGCTTCTATCCGGCTTCTATTGAAATTGCCTTTATGACAACATATAGATACGTAACTTTTGTGATTGATGTTTTAGTCGTCATTTATTTGACACTGATTGATAAGCATAATAAAGATCATCCTTCAAAAATATTTCTCTGTTTTGTAAAAGTTATTGATGGGTATGATATAATGTTGAAATCCTCATCATCGAATCTTATGAGCAAATGCAAATTAGACTTAACTACCCTCATTCATTGTATGATGTTTGAGCTCACTAGAGAGTAGATACATCCACTACTGAAACATAAAGATTAAATTACAATTTCCCACACTGCTTGCCATTGCATAACTACATACATACTCCCTGGATTATTATCTCCTGAGAACAGTAAACATATTATCCTTATTTTATTTGTCCTAGAATTTTAACTTGGAATAATGCTGCATTGTTTATTATTATCCTACTTTGCGGTTTCCTTACATTTCACAGGAAGGTAATGAGGGTAGGTGTAGGTATATAATTGTTAACACCCACTTTGTGTTTTATCTCTCTTTAAAATAATTATAGATAAAATCACAATATGGGTTTTAAAGTTCTTAAGTTTAAATGTTTGGTTATGGGTCATATGGGTGTGTTTTCTCTCAGATGATAACTATTGTAAGTATCAAACCATGTAATTTACAGAATACCTTACCTAGCTTAGAAAAAGGTCACGTGTCAGTTTAAAGGGGCCATAAAATAGAAATCTTCCCATAGAAATTCATTATTGTTTTATCAGTCTATTTATCAAAACGAATTATTTGTATATTTGTAATAAAATGAAGAATTAATTAATTTGGCAATTTGAGAAGATTGTATTACATGGAGTGTTAATTCGAAAGACGGTGGAGGTTTTGAGCCACTTATAATGTTATATCATTTTAATAGGATTGCCTTGAGATGGCTTATGAAATTAACTAGCATCGTTATTAATATTATCCACATTAGATACTTTCAAAGTTACATATAATAATATATGTACATCCAGCTAGTGTACCACCCAATTTAGACCAATATGACAAGCAAATAGTCTTATGTGAAAACCTAACCGAAATTTTGATAAGGTTCAGAAATTGTATAGGTATAGAAAAAAAGTTATTCAGTATCTATTCTCGAAAAAGTCGGTTTTTAATGCTATCGAAAAGTAGCTTGAGTTAATTTTGTAGATCATGGAATTCTCTAGTTACAAACAGAAAATTTGAGGTACATTTTTTGTATAAGACCGATGGCTTCGAAGATAATATGTAACAAGTAAAAGTAACGAGTAAATGTAACGAGTAAAATTAACGAGTAAAATTAACGAGTCAAATTAAAAGTAACGAATAAAAATAAGGAGTAAAAGAAACGAGTTTAAGTAACGAGTAAATCATTCAATAACCAACAACGACTAAATTACCCTATAAATTAATGTTGGATAGATATTCCAGCCTTTCGATTTTCCAATGTTCCAATCATGGCGTAGCCATTTCTGGCATATTAAGAAATGAAACTTAAGGTAGAACTATAATGGTCAGAAGGCACTGAAGCTAATGTCAAAACCAACGAAAAATAGTTTTCCGTATCATCTTACGGGGAACACACCCATACTGTACTTATCATGTATCCGTTTTTGGTATTATTATTTCACCAAATAATGTCAGTTTCCCTTCAGTGAAGTGCGCTCGTGATAGCTCCACTTTTCCGAAAGCCAAAAAAATTGAGACTAAACGACCCGTCCCACTCCTCAATTATGCAATTATAGCAGCGTCATATGATTTCCATGTGTTTCGCTTGTCTTCTTTACACTTTTTCAGTGCCCCTCCAAGAATTGTTGTTCTAGCTTTAGATTCTGGATAAAGTCGCTAAACGGACGTAGTTACACGTCTACGAAACTAACTTGTTCATATCCAGAGAGTGACCATAGGCCATAAAAGAAGCAATTATCCAAATATTCACAGAAGATCTAACCTCGCCCCCCCACCTCCCCCAGAACTTTGGCACACATCACCCTCTCAAATTTGTGAAGAATGACGATCGTGAACGCTAGCTCATCAAGTTCAACAAAGATCTCCATCCGACTAATGGTCTTTGAAAACAAAAAAGAATCTTAGACAAAGCAAGACGCCTTTTCTGATTACATCAGTTTTTTAACCGAATATCAATAAATCAATCTTCCATCTATAATAATATGCAAACAAAAATATCCGTAGATCGAAGCAAGAATACACATATTTTTGATAAGTTTTATGGTAATTAGTTTTGAGCAATGCAATATTCATCATTCTTTGCACATCATAAATTCTTCTGCATATGGAATAGCTATGGTAGCTAAAGGTTTTTCCTTTAAAAATTATTTCCCGAAACATTCTACCATCGCATCGTTTAATGTTATCTAAGTACAGTTATCCTTTTTATAATTTGATTTTCTTTCAGTCTGTTTATCGTATCTTCATATTCCTTGTAAGAGTCCATAGATAAATTGAAATGATTAATGGCTTGTTTGCTCTTTATTGGCTCTAAGCTACTAAAGAAGAAGATTCATCCAAATTATATATCGATAACAGGATGTTGCAATACAAAAAAATATTGCTCCAATGGGCAATTTCCTCACCATCCGATGATATAAATCCCTTTTTACGATGAAAAATTGCACTTCAAATAGAAAACGAGTGGTAGGTTTAAGGATGAATGTTATTTGTTCTTGAAGGTAGAATATTTTGTTGCACTCCATCATTATGATGGTTCAGCATTAGTTTTCGATTCAGGGTATAGAAGGTAGTGCGGGTACTTAAATAAGGTTTTACTTCGGAATAATAACAATAAAGGATTAAATAAAAGTTTTGTTCGATCTCTTGAGTAAATCATCAATAGTTCTGTTCTTTTCGTACTAGCAACGTCAACATCGTTCTTGAAAAGAAAAGTGCAAAACTCTCACGTCAACACTAGAGGTACAATTTTTCTAAAGTCCCTTCAATTACTGGCTTACGCTGAGGAAATTGACATAATCGGGAGAACTAAGCGAGATGTCATTGGTACTTTCGTGAGTATCGAGAAGGGAGCCAAGGAGATGGGGTTAACGGTGAATGAAAGCAAAACGAATATATGCTGTTTACAAGAAAGGACACCCAACATCAACGTCTCGACAGAACGTCACTATAGACATCTAAAATTTTGAGATGGTCAGAGACTTTGTCTATCTAGGATCTGCTATAAACTCAGTGAAAGATACCAGTGCTGAGATCAAATGAAGGATTACTCTTGCCAATCGCTGTTTCTTTAGGCTAAGAAGGCAATTGAGAAGCAAAGCCATCTCTCGAGCTACTAAACTGTCCCTGTATAAGACGCTTATCATCCCGGTCCTGATGTATGGTGCAGAGGCATGGACAAGGTTAACGGTGGATGAGAAGGCGTTAGGCTGTTTTCAGAGGAAAATTCTCTGGGTGATTTTTGGTCCCGTCTACATAGATGGGGAATGGGATATAACAACGAACTGTATGGGATGTACAGCGACACCAACCTAGCCACAAAAGTGAAAAACCAACGACTGAGATGGCTGGGTCACCTAGAGCGAACGGACACCAATGCTCCGGCCTGGAAAGTCTTTGAATCCAACCCCGTGGACAGCGCAGTAGAAATGAACAGCGTAATAGGTGGCGCACGCAACTGGAAGAGGATAGAGGACCTCAACCAACAACCAACTTGGCGTGCGAAACTGGATTTGAATCTCAATTCCGTCGAATATGATCCCTTTTTCATTAGAAAAAATGACTCTACGCCACTTGTTCTTTTAAGTCTTATGAAGCTTACAAAACTGCATTCGGGTTGTTCTTTTTTCTTTTTGCTAACTTTTTTAAGGGGTGGTTTTATTTGATTTACTTCTTTTTCGATATGCAGAGCTTTTAATAACACTCTCGACAATAGAAATACTAGCACTGAACCTAGCTTGCTCTTTGTCTTAGCCATTTAAACCGACGAAAGGGAGACCCAAATTATCCAAGAAACTATAGAGGAATTTCGTTCCTTAATACCCCAGAAGGAAATTTCGTCCTCAAGGAAAACTTTTGGTGAATAGCACAATGAATTCATGAAGTACTTTTTACGAGGAACATGCATGTAATGATTTTATTAAAAAAAGGTGTTGCCTCTTTCATCAGTTCAATATTTGCATGGCTTCATTGTTTCTTTATTTGATATTTGATATTTATTTGATATTTATTTAAAGAATTAAACAACATTTACAAAGATTACATAAAGTATCTTAAATGACATAAATGTGATCATAAAAATTATTTTACAAAATTTAGTGGATGATAAAGATAAAAATAATGATGAAAATAAGAATTAAAATGTACAAACAAATTAAGGTACAAGTGAATATAAAATAATAAATAATATAAAAATAAAAATTAACAATATAAAGAGAACAAAAGAGAAAAAGAAGGTATATTTACCACAATTAAAATAAAACAATATTATTTGAAAAGAAGCATTTAAAAGCCCTAACACCTATAGATTGCCAGCCAAGTATGAAAATAGAGATAAACTAAAACTATTAACAAAACAGAGTCTTCTTATGCCAAGAGGAAGAGAGTTCCATAAGCGTACAGCGTAGACAAAAAATTGTCGCTCGGTTGTGATACACGTAGCTCGCGGTAAAATTAAAGCAAAAGTACGAGATGAATTTGAAAAGACTAGTTTATTATATAAATATTCTGGTTTACGAGTGGTTATGATTTTATGGAGATATTTAATTGCACAAAAATCTAAATATTTATCTAGTGTTAACCCTAGAATATTGGTTTTATATGGTGATATATGATCATGACGATTTAAACCATACACATAACGAGTAACATTATTAAAAACGACATTAAGTTTTCTTCTAGAATCAGCATTACAGTACATTGAAACTTCACATCCGTATGATAAGATTGGTACAATGAGAGATTTAACTAACATTAATCTTGTTTTGATAGGGGTAAAATGCTGTGACATAAATAGGCTACGTAGACATCCGTATACTTTACCTACAATAGTACGAGTATGAAGGTCCCATCTAAGGTTGCTATCAAACCAAATTCCCAAGTTCTTAGCCCTGTTTACAATTTCTAACTGTTCACCTCCTAGATATATATTTGAGAAATCATTCGAATTAAAATAGTTTTTGGATATGACCATGCACTTCGATTTTGTCGGATTCAGAAACAGATCGTTTCTTTTTGACCACTGAAAGATGCTTTCAAGATCAAAGTTAAATTTAAAAATGGCGTCCTCAATGAGACCTGTTTTGCAACTCAGATACAATTGTACATCATCGGCGTACATATGAACAGAAGAATACGTTATACTACCTGGAAGGTCATTAATGAAAATTGAGAACAACAGTGGGCCCAAAATAGACCCCTGTGGAACACCCGTGAATGAGTAATTAAAATTCGACATGGAGTTACCTGCCATTACTGCTTGATTTCTACCACAAAGGTACGAATGAATCAATAAGGCTGCTGAAGAGGAGAAATAAAATTCTGTTAGTAGTTTTGACACAAGTTTTGAATGATTTACCGTGTCGAAAGCTTTGGAGAAGTCCAAAAGGGCTAATAGAGAGATTTGATCTTGATCAATTGATATTCTCAAATCATCCGTTACATTCAACAGAGCCGAAGTACAGCTATGCTGTTTTCGAAAACCTGATTGGTGCTTACAAAGTAAGGCATGCTGTTGAAGATAGGAAGATATTTGGACGTGAACAATTTTCTCAAAAACTTTTGAGAGAAACGGTAGTATGGCGATAGGACGAAAATCAAGAGTTGTTTGAGAGGTTCCCTTATTCTTTGGAATAGGTAGCAGTTTTCCAAGCACTAGGAAAACAGGAGGTCATTAAAATGGTATTAAATAGATGGGTAAGTACAGGAGGTATAAAGGATAGAATCATTTTAATAAATAAAGGATGTATTTCATCAAGACCAGGTGATTTAGATTTAACACTCAAAAGTGCCCTAACAACATCTGTCTGCTCCACGCAGTGAAATTCAAACCCCGCTACTGTAAGAATTGAACTTGAGGAGGAAACGTTTAATGATGATGTCATAGAACATTGCACAAATTTGTTGTTGAGGTCATTCAGATCAACTCCAGAAAAATCGACATTGTCTTGGCTACCAATTCCAATGCCTCTTATATTTTTCCACAATGTCTTTGATGGTAAATTACAATCAAGGTGCCTCCTATAAAAATCACGCTTGGCCTTACGTATTTTGAAATTTACAACATTTCTTAATATGCGAAAATCTTCATAGATCACTGGTAACCTATATCGTTTCCATCTCTTAAAAGCTAGGTCACACCTGTTCGTCAGTTCAATAATCTCCGGAGTAAACCAAGATGTAACATCATTTTTCAAAAATTTTGTTCTGATGGGGACATGTGCATTATATAAGTTAAGAATAACATCGTTAAACATATTAACTTGTTCATTAGACGAAGGATTATTATACAAACTTTGCCAATTCACTCTTTCAAGATCAGCTTGAAGTAAACTAGTATTTACTGATTTGAAATTTCTATACTTGATAATCCGTGGTGTACTGGAAAACGAAATTTTGAAAGTTGCAAATAAAAGGTCATGAAACTTGATTAAAAAAAAACGCCACCCTTGATATTGGAAAAAAATAAATCTATTAAAGAACTACTTGTGTTAGTGAAATGGGTTGGTACTGATGAATTAATTTGATTAAGACTTAGTGATTTCATGTTGTTCAAAAATGATGCACTACTTTCCTTACTTAATACATTACAATTAAAGTCACCACAAACAATTACATCCGAATAGGAAGTTGATATATTTTCGAGCAAAGAGTAAAGTGGAGACATATCAATTTGATTGTTTGGCCGATAATATACACCCAGAAGAGTTTTTTTGTTATGACCAATAATAGCAACGAAGCAGTACTGCGCTAGACTATCCGGAGGGGATGATAAAGCAAGTTGGCATTTGATACTTGAACGAACATATATTGCCGTACCAGAACCTATCCTATTAAATCTGTCACCACGAAATAACCTAAAACCACTCATATCATAAGTAACACTCTGAATATGAGGTTTGAACCAGGTTTCTGATACACACACAACATCAACATCAGAATTTACAAACAGCTTCCTAAATTCATCTATTTTACAGAACAGGCTCTGTGCATTAATATGACACACTCGAAGGCCATCGCATTGTTTACAAAAAATATTAATTAAGATGCGCAAATTTGTATCCACGCCGTCGTCGCTACTGAAGGAACTTGAACTTTGACTCATGAGAACAATAATTTGTGAGTAGTAAAAACTAACATAAATGCTTCCTCTAAAGCAACCAACTCAGAATGATACGAAAAGTTTAAGAATCTATTAAAAACATGGCTAGCAAAGGTAATAGGCAAAAGGGAAAAATAACAATACAATAAAAAGATCACATTTTTAAACTTATAAATAAATAATATAAAGAATTTAAAGAATAATATCAAAATATTTAAATCATAGATAAATAATATAAAGATAACAACAATAATAATTATAAATGCATTATGATGGGACAGGCATAAGCAGTCCAAGGCAAAAAGCAAAAAAAGCTTACGTTGGCTGAAAGTTGTTTTCATCATTTATTGCAGTCGCAATCAGCTGGTCCAAGTCGGTTGAGTGATCAATTCGAAAAGCTTTGTCATTGGGTATCAATCGCACATAAACGCATCCATTCCGCGTGCAAACAGAAGAGAGTTTATTTGGGTTTTGTCTCTTCAGTTGGAAAGCTTTTCGGAGAATTATGCGGTTACATAACGTAAGGCTCTCATTTAAGTATATTCGGCTGTCAGAATCCATTCCCAGGTGGCGGAGACAAATTGATTGTTTTGATGTTTTGTACAATTCATTTATTGATTTAAATAAAGTTATTTTATCAGATACTGATTTAAATTTAATAACTATAGCAGTATCTCTTGAGTTATTTTTTGGCTTAATTCGGAAAATCTGCTTTGGTGTTTGTATATCGGGGCAATTAACAGAAGTACAAAATGTATTGAAAAGGTTGTCCACATTTTCACCCGCAAATTGAGGTACTCCATACAACAATGCATCTGCAGCAATTTGTTCGCGCTGTATTCGATCAAGAGCTCCTTGCAGTTCAGATATTTCAGTGTTTTGTTGTGTTTTTTCAATTATTTTTGTAGAGTTTTGGTTCTTAAACTGATTTTCAAGATCGTCGACTCTAATTGTCAGCGCGGATAGGCTCTGGGTAACTTCTTCTATACGGCTGTTAAAATCAAGCACAATTTTGGATAGTTTTTCAGATAATTCTTTGCTGACATCCATAATAAGCAATTTGAGTTCTGATGTGGAATCACTTATTTGTTTGTTAAGTCGACTCTCGAGAGACTTAAGCATCTTTTCACTGACGACAGGTTGCATTGTTGGTGTTTGTTGTTGTCTGGCTGCCAATCTCTGACCTCGTGGTGAAGCTTTATCGGTTGACATTTTCTTCAGCAAGAGTTCTTACACCGAATTAATTAAGTAAAATTTTCGATGATAATAGTTACCGATCCAAGGCCTATCAAAGCTGTTTCTAAACCGAAAACAATTTTCATATCTCGACTTGAACCAGATATTGTTCCTGAAGAAATTGTAACCCACTTAATAGCTAGAAACTGTATCCCTACAGATACTTCTATTAAGTGTACAAAAATTAGTAGAGTTAATAGTTTTGTGTCATCATTTAAAATAGTTACACATTCTTCTTTCTTTGATTCAATTTGCGATATTGGTAATTGGCCTCCTGAAGCTCTTGTAAAGGAATTTTCAGTTAGGAAGAACAGGTATTCAAGAAACCCACCCAAAAAAGCATCTCCAAAAAACTCAATAGGATTACCCTCTTCTACCAAAATGTAAGAGAGCTTCGCACTAAAACTGCTGACATATTTATGAACTCCCAAGCTTTTTCGCATGACATCTTTGTTTTGACAGAAACCTGGCTCAATTCAAGTTTTTTGGACACTGAACTTTTTCATCAAGAGTTCTTAGTTTATAGAAAAGATCGTCATGTTGACAAACCAAAAGAATTGGGAGGTGGTGTTTTGATCGCAGTTCGAAATAAATTTATATCTTCACCTATTTTGTTTCCTTTCAACTTATCAATCGAATTAATCTGTATAAAGTTAACTGTACAGTCGAAATTTATTTATATATTAAATGCATACATTCCTCCAAAAAGCTCGAACTCAGTTTATGTCGAACTGTCTAAAGCTCTAGATTTTATTATTGACTTGTCTTGCTCCAACAGCAACATTTTACTTCTTGGAGATTTTAATCTACCATCTATAGAGTGGGTGCTTTCTGAAGATGAATGTTTTCAGGAAGCATCTTTAACTTCTTCACAGGCTGAGCTTCAGCTTTTGGATAGAATTATTGCAACTGACTTACAGCAAGTAAGCTGTATTAAAAATTCAAAAAATCGAATTCTCGATTTAGTTTTTTCATCCGACGCTATTAGTACTCTTGTTCTAGAATCTAGTTCTGGAATCACTAATATAGATAGTTATCATCCTCCTTTGGATATAATTCTTGACTTGAGCAGTCATATTATGGAAAATAGCAATGCTTATGACCGCTCTTATACTTTTGACTTCAAAAAGGCAAACTTTCAGTTGCTCTCAGAAGAGTTGGCTAGATCTGGTATTGATAGTATATCAGTATCTAGTAATATTGACGAAGCAGTTACTAGTTTTAACACCATACTTAATAATTGCATAAATAAAACTATCCCTTTAAAAATATTAAAAAATGCGAGCTCTTGCCCCTCATGGTATACGAGGGAGTTAAGGTCACTCCGGAATAGAAGAAATAGAGCATGGAAAATATATTTAAAAACTCTTTCTTCCGTTGACCACAACTTTTACATTGCCCTTTTCGAAGAATTTAAGTCTCTTTCCAAGTCTCTACACACTAATCATGTATACGAAATGGGAAGATCTCTTAAAGAAGACCCAAAGGCATTTTGGAAGTTTGTAAATTCGAAGAAAAACTCAGATGGTTACCCCGCAAATTTCGTTTATGAAAATTGTGTGTTAAAAGAAACTATTGATATTTGCAACGCCTTTGCGAAAAATTTTCGTAACTCTTTTGTAAACACGCCTCTCGATATTGATGAAGATTATTTCCGAAATTTACATTCCTATGCACAAACGAATTGCACCAATTTCGCTGTGCAACAGAGTACTGTTTTAGAACTTCTGTCATCGTTAAATGATGATTACTCATCTGGACCAGATGGAATTCCTCCAATATTATTGAAAAAGTGTAGACATATTCTGGTTGAGCCTCTACAATTCTTGTTTGAATTTTCTATTAAATCAGGGAAATTTCCTTGTTTATGGAAAACCTCATTCCTAACTCCAATTTTTAAAAAGGGTGATAAGACTGATATTTCGAATTATAGGCCTATATCCAAACTGTCATGTATACCAAAGCTCTTTGAACAAGTTATATGTGAGACTTTAGCATTCCATACCAAGAATTTAATATGCAATCAACAGCATGGGTTTGTGGAGAAGAAATCAACAGTAACAAACCTACTTACATTCTTGCATAAATGTTCTAATGCGTTGGAATATGGCAGTGAGTGGATTGCATATACACTGATTTCTCTAAAGCGTTCGACCAACTAAGCCACAACATTATTATCTTCAAACTAAAAGCTTTTGGTTTTCCAACTTTTTTTATCACATGGATAAATTCATATCTTGAAAATAGATCGTATCTAGTAAAATTTAGAAACTGCCTTTCAAATTCATTCATTGCTCACTCCGGTGTGCCCCAGGGAAGTCATCTTGGTCCATTTCTATTTATCCTGGCTATAAATGATGTTGTTTCATGTATACGCTCTAGATGACATTCTTATATTTGCCGATGATATGAAGATATTTAAGTCAATAAAAGCTGACACTGACCACGTTCTCCTGCAAGCCGATATTGACAGTTTCAATATTTGGTGTGGTAAGAATGGTCTTTCTCTTAACCCTGTTAAATGCAAAACAATTACTTTTTCCAGGAAGCGACTTGCAAGTGCTTTTGATTATTCCATTTCGCAGCAAAAACTCTGTCGAGTCTTAGTTTCAAGGACTTGGGTGTTAACTTTAGCTCAAATTTAGAATTCACTGAACACATTAATTACATTTTTAATAAAGCAAGCTCTATGCTTGGATTTATAAAACGTTGGGCTAAGGAATTTAGTGATCCTTATGTTACCCTTTCTTTATACAATTGTTATGTACGACCTCATCTAGAGTATGCCTCGCAAATATGGTCTCCCTTTTATGAAATTCATAAAAATCGTATTGAATCAATACAGCATAAATTCATTCGCTTTGCTTTGAAGGGTCTTCCTTGGGCTGATCCGTACAACCTTCCACCATATGAACATCGGATCCAGCTACTGCAGGTGCAAACCTTATATCAAAGGCGTGTTAATAATGATTTACTATTTCTTCACCAACTTTAAATGGCCAAATTGATGCTCCTGAATTGTTAGCCTGTATTGGCATAAATTACCGAGGAGGATCTCACCACCTGCGAAGATTTGAACTTTTACACGTTAATTTCCATAGAACTAACTACGGTATACATGAGCCTCTTAACCGTATGTGCATGATTTTTAATTTAAACGGCTCCTCTGTTGATTTTAACATAAGTAAGATGGCATTAAAGAAAGGTATTTCGAACCAGTGCTCCCACGGTCGTGATTGTTTTTACTTCTTGAAGCTATGACTTAAATATTTTGTATATTGTTTAATTATGTATGTATATAGATTTTTTGTTTAATTTTGTTTATTTATTAGTATATTATTATGCATGTGTTAGATTGCCTTTTTTACTAACCACTAACACATGCACTTATGATGAGCCTCTGATTGTAGGTTGCAGATTGCTCTAAGCTCACTACAACTAAGAATCTGAAGTGTAAAAAAAAAAAAAAAAAAAAAAAAAAAAAAAAAAAGGGTTTAGGCAAAAACCTTGTACTCAGTCGAAGCAAATTAGCTCAATGCGTTAAAATTGTCACTTTTCGAACAATTTAGGTTGGTTATTTAAAGGATAATACTTGAAAACTGTAGCGCGTTTTATTTGACGTTAAGCACTTTCCACCATTTTTTTCGTCGTATTCGTTACTGGTGCAAAAATTCAACTGAATTCAATGCTTCCCACGCAGTATGTAAGCAATTTAATTGTAAAAATCATGCTTCAAAAAACACGAGGACTTCAACGATGAAAAGTAATAGACAGAGCCCTGAGCTTGTCATTTTTTGGTTCTCATCTTGTTAGATAAAGTTCACAGTGACTTTCTGTAAGAAAATCAATGAAGATGGATTAAGTGTTAATCAAATTGTGTTTGTTAAAACGCAAATATAACTTTTGATTTGAAATGAGAACTGTTTTTTTGGTTCGTTTTTAATCCTAAATTAGAAAATACACCACCGATGTGGATGATTTCACTATAGATGATTAAGTGAGTTCCATTCACAAAGTGATTTCCTTGGTGAACATTCATGACATTTTTCAGCTAAGAGTAATGGTCTGGTGAAAAAGCAACTCCACGTACCTAATAATATCACTGATGTATATTCACGGTATGTTTCATCAAAAACAATTAATTATGGAATTAACAAGTTACACCTTCTTAGTTAATTCACTACTGAATATTCGCCAAGAAAATCGTCAATGCCAACCCCATCTCTCTGTTGAAACTGCTGACAAGCATAATCCTTGATCGGCTAGCTTCATGGGTCGACAAAAATGGACTTTTGAGTGAGTTTCAAGCCGGTTTAAGAGCAAATTATTCCACGGTATAGACAACATTTTTGTCCTCACAACACAAATATTTGCAGAACTTATCTCGGCAGCGGGAAAAAACTGTATTCCTTTTTTGTGGAATTCCGTATCGCTTTTGACACTGTAGATAGAAGAGCTCCCTTTCTAAAGCTAGGCAATATTGGCATACCTTCCAAAATGCTTCATATAATTGAAGCTATGTATAGTAATAACACAATGAAATCTAAAGATCAATCAAACTAAGTCTAAAATTATGGTCTTTCACAATAGTACAGGTCGCTACTCAAAGGATGAAAAATGGCACTTAGGCTCGGATCCTTTAGAGGTAGAAAAAAACTATCCATATCTGGGGATTAAGATAACATCTAGACTAACGTTTAATCTACACCTACAAGGAAAACTGAAGGGATCAAAAAAAGCTTTGAGTTGCGCATTGAAAAATGTGCTCTGCAGGAATAATATCACGAGCAAGGCAAAATATAAACTCTTTGAAACAACTGGCCAAAGCAATAATGTGCTATAGATGTCAAGTTTGGGGATATAAAGAACATGATGAGGTGGAAAAATTTCAAAGGCATTTCATAAAGCAACTTTTCAGGCTTCCCAATCATACTCCCACCTACATGATATATGTTGGAACAGGTCTACCATTACTTCGGCTGTAACCATTGAGATTGCATTTCAAATACATCCTTAAAATAGTTGAACTTCCCGACAATCGTCTGCCCAAAGTGGTTCCTCTGCACCTGCTTCGAAGGAATAGAGGATTCTTTGCGAAATGGCAAGAACCAAGTGAAGATCTAGGAGTGGAGTCATCTTTAAGATGGGAGGATAGAGCAACTTGGAGGAAACCACTAGATAGTATTAATTTTTGGACAACGCAAGTAACTCATCTAGTCACTTGATTTACAAGGAACTCAATCACAGCCTGCTAGAATGCAACTACTTCCACGAAGACTTGAGTACACAGCAAATTAGCATAATATTAGCCGCGTTTTATTATTGCTCATAACCCATATGGTTCACCTCGTGAAAATAGAACGATGTGGTTAAGTGCAAAAAAGTGCGGTATACCAGTCTCTTTTTTTCTTATGTTTATTTGTTTTTCATGTAAAGAATTGTCTCTTTTCCTCTCTATTCCTAACACTGCTGACATCATTCACAATGGTAAATAGCCCTCTGCCGGTCAGAGTGAAAACCTCTATCTGGGTTATTGAAATTAACTATAGAAACCTAGATCCCATGTTGTTTTTGTAATACATGTTAAAAGATAACCTCGACACAGACCCAGAGATAATAAAACGCAGCTATTCAAAGCTAGGGGGAACTGTTGCCTTTGAATTTCCGACCTTATTGAACCGATCTGCCAACCCTCTGCACTTTGTGCAATTTAAGAGAGAAGAAGGATGTCTTGTTATCAATGGATGAAGTGTAAGAGATATTAAACGGATCCAACTGGAAAGAGCTTTGTAACTTCGTCGTAGATACGTTTGCCTATAGAAGAAGACTATAAAGTGAAGATTAGTCCTTTAGTTTTATGTTGCAAATCATTAAAAAAAATGCCAAACATTGCCAACACCAATCAATCAAGAACCAAATCGCCAATCTCGAATAAGAACCGAAATTACGTATCAGTTATCAAAACGTCGAGATTCATGCCATCGTATTCCACTAAAGTACAAAAAGTCAATGAAAATGGAGTTTTGATTACCTCCAATTAAACACAAAAGTGACGTATAATTATAATTTAATTTAAGCAAACTTAAAATGAATCAGTCGTATTTTTAAACTTTGTCTAACTTTAGACAGCCGTCCAACTCCAAAAAATTATTAATAAACTTTGTTAACTGTTGTCCTAAAGTTGTCTAACTGGGACAATGGCATCGGTTGTCTAAGACTTGTCTGACTTGACATTTTATTTAAATAAATAATGCATATTTCTAAAGACTTTAAAAAACACTGTCTAACTAGTCAACCGTCTAAAAATCTAATAAATAATACTTAATATATCTAATGTATTTAATCATCCTTACTGTCAATCTGGCTGACGGCTTTTGTCAATGCTCAAATGAATTGTCAAACAAATTGTAAAGACATAATGATGAAAAAAAATTCACTTACTGTTACGTATTTCCAAACGCTGCCGCTGCATTGGTTAAAAGCTAGCAGCTCAAATGCTGCGAACGTGATGGATCTTTAACCTGGGATTCTTAACCTCTTTTCGATCCTTAGGTAAAACACCCAACGTGGTTATCATTTCTCTCTCTATTTAGACTTCCGACCCATATGGTCAAAAACTTGTAAGTTCTCTTATATAAATATCAAATAAAATTGAATTTGTAGTTATTTGGATGTAAGCTTTTTATTTCGCTGGAAAACATAATCGACAGTACGATACACAACAGTGGCGACGAGTAGGAGCAAGAACCAAATCTGACGAAAATGAATGCGGAACAATTAAAGACGCTTTTATCTGCTATCGAAACTGCGATTCAGGGTAACCCTACCGGTCAATCACAGCAGGAAATCATCCAACTTGAGAACTTTAATGAAGATAACGAAAGTTGGGAAATCTTCATTAAGAGGCTGAAAATTTTTTTTAGTTTGAAGAAACTAACTGGGTCTACTGAAGAAGTTCTAAAAAGCAAAAAGGATTGGCTAATTCATGCGATCGGTGCAAACACATTACAACTTCCTTGTAATTTGACAAGTCCGGATGATCCTCAATCAAAAACCTACGACGAGTTGATTGCGTCACGGCTACTCTTGCAATGGAGTCAGCCAGTAGCGTAGCTACCGCGGTATCAGCCGTATCAATGATACGGGGCCCCCGAGATAAAGGGGCCCCCAAATACAGACGAATCGATGTGCGTAAGAAAATTTTCATAGAGATGAATGCGACACACAATCTCGATTACCAACATTTTTGGAATGTACTTATTTTTGTTTCAGTACTAATCGACAACCTGATCTAATCAGACGTTTCTCTGTGCGGTACATTATATAAAAGGCAAACATTCATAAAAGAATTCGATCACCACCTTTAGTTGAAGACATTAATTTGTCTTTCAACATAAAAAATCGAAAGATGAGTGCGGATGACCATAATTTAAAGTACGGGCGGTTTACCCCCTAACAATGTCTTCCGGACTCTGACGATATTGAAATTGAATGTGAAGAAGTGTTAACTACTCCACCAATAAAAAAAATTAAGATTCCATCCATTTGCGTATTGCAAAAGACTTCCGATAACGTGCATTCTATGCTTAACGAAATTAAAGTTAAAGACTATTACATAAAAAAAATGTCAATTGGCATAAAAATAAATTGTGAAAAAAGTGAAGATCATCAAAGTGTATGTTCTACATTAAAATCTAAGAACTGGCAATTTTTCACTCATGACCTTCCAACAGCAAGGTCATTTAAAGTTGTTCTTTTTGGGCTAGACGAAATGCCAATTGAATTATTAAAAGCTGAACTCATTAAACTGGGCTTAAAGTGTGAAAATATTAAACTGATAAAAAAACAGCATGAACACTTCCTTGATGTTTTTTATATAGTTTTTCTTGAGCGCGGTTCAACTAGGCTTGCAGATCTAAAAAAAAATATACGATCCATATTCAGAACTCAAGTTAAATGGGATTTTGCACGACGTCCAAAACAAAAATACACACAATGCTTTAATTGTCAGATGTTCGGACACGGAGAACAAAATTGTCACATCAAGACCCACTGTGCGATCTGTTCTGAAAACCATGAAACAAGCAAGTGCAATTCAAGTAATATTAAATGTGCGAACTGCAATGCTACACACAAGGCAACTGACCTGTCATGCATGAGCCGTAAAAGCTTTTTCGATATGCGAGAGAAGCTTTCTTCGAAGAACAAACGTCAAACTCTAGTTGTTGAAAGAAAACGTCAGACATACGAAATAAACACCTCTGACTTCCCACCTCTTCCAACTATTCGGAGAGCCTCCACGCATGTAAAACCGGTTTCGGTACCTGTTTCTTTTCCCACTGACTGTGGCACTTGGGTGAACAACAGCACTGCTGTAAATGATAACACCAACGCCAGTGATCTCTTTTCGATGGACGAAATCAACAAGCTTACAGCGGAGATGATAACTTTATTGGGTAAATGTAAAACCAAAGCAGATCAGTTTAACACTATTGCACAATTAGCAATTAAGTATCTTTATAATAATAAGTAATGAATAGTACATCAATGAATATAATATGTTGGAATGCTAGAAGCATTCGATGCAAATCCAAAGAATTTTTTGCTTTTCTTAAAAAGCACAATGTAGATATAGCTTTAGTATCTGAGACTTGGCTTAGTTATGATGACAAACTAACTAATCAAGCCTATGTTTGCTATCGTCTTGATAGAGATGAGAGAAGGGGGGGCGGTGTTGCCGTGGTAGTGAAAAAAGCAATACGACATGAATTAATTCCTATTCTTAATACCAAAGTAATTCAAAATGTAGGAATTAAAATAC
The DNA here is from genome assembly GCA_963921185.1 of Dasysyrphus tricinctus. NCBI lineage: Eukaryota > Metazoa > Arthropoda > Insecta > Diptera > Syrphidae > Dasysyrphus > Dasysyrphus tricinctus. The sequence goes on along the minus strand of OY992532.1, from coordinate 174,885,887 downwards.
CTTTTGCAAATGGTACGGCTTTAAAAATATTTTCCGTTTACTTTTCTGGAGGTTCAGCTAATGCGAATAAAAGATTTCATTTAAACAATGACTTGAGGAAGCTAATAACCATAAATGATACTTATCTAATTGGGGGTGATTTTAATTGCAGGCATAGAAATTGGGGTTGCTTAAGAGCAAATACATGGGGAAACATTCTTGCTAACCTTAACTCAAGACATCCGTTTAATATATTGTATCCACCACATCCAACTTATTATCCTACAAACAACAGGTCAAACCCATCAACTTTGGATCTATTTTTGACCAACCTCCCCAGTCTTTTCAATCAACCAGTGGTCATAAATGAGCTAAGCTCAGACCATTTCCCAGTTCTTATTAGCTCTTTAACTTCACCACAACAAAGAAAACACGAGATTTTGGACATACAAAATGCAAATTGGAATACGTTTAAAAAAGAAATGCGATCTAGGTTACCAAGTATTCATGCACCTTTAATAGATGAAGTAAATCAACAGCAAATAGACTTAAGTATTTCTTGTTTTACAACTGCTGTTCTTGAAAGTATTGAAAATTCAGCTCCTAAAAAACAAATACGTTATGATAGTGCGAACATATTACCTGCTAATATTCTCCAACTAATAAAAGTTCGTAATAGCAATCGCAGAAAATGGATACGAACAAGAGACCCTTCTTATAATTCTGAAGTAAAGATACTCAATGCCTTGATAAAAGATTCAATCTCAGCCTTTAGGAATCGATCCTGGAACCAAAAATTACAAGGCTTAAACAAGGGAAGTAAACCATTTTGGAATATGGTAAAAATAATAAAAAAGAAAAATACATATATTCCTGCTCTTAAAGTAGGAAGCAATGTTTTGATTTCCAGTGCTGAAAAAGCTAATGTACTGGCTGAAACTTTCTATGACAACCATTCAGTCACTTGCGGGACTCCTTCTAATACTGCAGTAGAATCCGTGGTAAGTGACTCCATACATACTATTAATTTAAGTGCTTCAATTACTAATCACGGTGATGTAGCATTTAATGACGTTAAAGATGTCCTTCTTGCTCTTAAAAGCAGAAAATCTGAAGGCTTTGATGGCATTAAAAATGTTTTTCTTAAGAACTTACCAAAGTCTGTAATAAAATATTTGCAACACCTATTCAACAGTTGTCTGAAGTTAAGCTATTTTCCTCATGCATGGAAAACAGCTAAGATTATACCAATTTTAAAGCCTGGTAAAAGTGCAAATATGCCTAATAATTATAGGCCAATAAGTTTATTAAGCTCATTGAGCAAATGCTTCGAGCAATTAATAAAAACTCGAATTGTTTCTCAAGTAACAAGTAGTAATATCTTACCGCTTGAACAATTTGGTTTTAGGGCCCACCATAGTACAGTCCATCAAGTTGATCGAATCACAAAACATATTAGAACTAATTTTAGGAGAGGAAAAAGTACTGGGATGGTACTGCTTGATGTTGAGAAAGCATTCGATACGGTTTGGCATAATGGGCTTTTACATAAAATGTTAAGGCTAAAATTTCCAATGTATTTAATAAAAATTGTTCAATCCTTTTTATATGAAAGGAAATTCAAAGTATCAATAAATAATTGGTTCTCTGACACATACAACATTGTAGCAGGTGTTCCTCAAGGATCGGTACTAGGCCCAATTTTATATACTATTTTCACATATGACTTCCCATGTTTAACAAACTGCGAAAAAGCTATCTTTGCGGATGACACTTGTATATTCACATCGGATTCAGTTGGTTTCAACATTGAAACCAATCTGCAATCAGCACTGAATGTGATACAAGATTATTTTTTCGATTGGAAGATTAGGGTAAATGTCTCTAAGACACAGGCTATCTTTTTCTCACGAAAAAGAAAAGCCTGTTTCTTGCCCATAAACAATTTGCAAGTAAATGGTTTAAGCACTGAGTGGCGTTCAAGTGCTAAGTACCTTGGAGTACACCTAGACAAGACTCTTACTTTTGGACTTCATATTCAAGAAGTAATTAAAAAGATCAATATAACTACCAAAACTCTATATCCCTTTATAAATCGAAAATCCAAACTCAGTAATGAAAATAAGCTCTTGATCTACAAAGTAGTTTTTCAAGCAATTATGTTTTATGGATCACCAGCATGGGGCAAATGTGCAGTTAGTCATATTCGCAGACTCCAAATTGCTCAAAACAAGGTTTTGAAAATGATCCTAAAGCTCCCATGGTCTTTTTCAACAGCAGAACTCCATGAAATTTCAAATATGGAACTGGTTTCGACAAGAATTTTTAAACTTAAGGAACGCTATACTTTATCTTGCTCATTCTCAGATAACTCGTTGATTTCCAACCTTGCTTTATAGTTATAGTATTATTATAATAGTTAATTATTATATAAGCATATTCTGTGATATTATTCAACCAACTAATTTATTTATTATTTATTATTTTCAATTTATTAATGTAATTATTTATTTATTTATTTATTTATTTATTTATTTATTGATTGGTTGATTGATTTATTTATTCATTTATTTATTTATTTATTTATTTATTTATTTATTTATTTATTTATTTATTTATTTATTTATTTATTAATTTATTTACTTATTTATCTGTGATTTATTTATTGAATTTTATTTTTGTTTACTATTATTTATTTATTTATTTACTAATTTATTTGTGATTTATTTATTTATTTTTATTTTTGTTTAATATTATTTATTTATTTATTATTTATTTACTCGTCCATTAATTTATTTATTTTGGTGATTGTGTGCATTTTTGTATTAAATTTTTTTATATTTGGTTTGTATATTTTCTAATTATTTTGTTAATCAATTTTGTATATATTATCTTGTTTGTTCACAATACATATTTATTTACTTGTTAGTCATATCCTATTATTTCTGTATCTTATTATTTATTCATTTACATTCCATGTGAAACTTAAAGTTTGGTTGAACTGCACCGCCCACCCTTCTTCTCGAAATTCTCTAATAGACCTATTTTTATTTTAATGAAGGTTTTTATGTAGCTTTTCCTTCAAAATATTTTAATTCTTGTTCTTTTGTTTATTAAAAATTATCAAATTGTCAGTAGTAAGGTAGATTTATACCAAAACTCTGTAAATTGTGCAATATAGTTTAAGAAAATAATGTATAAATATTCTGCTACAATAAACAACAATACAATACAATACTTATTTTTGTTGCATGTGTTTTTTCGATAGTTTTTCTATACGTATCCTATGTATCTCTATCCACATCAAACTAACTAAAGCAGCCGTTACTGTAACGTGCAACCGTTTTGTTTTTTATTGGAACGCGCGCCAGAAGCCCAGGAAAATTAGACGAAAATATGGCAAAACTAGAAAAAATTCTTACAAAACTGAATTTAGATGTGGAGCTTCGTTTTGACGTCTAAGGAATTTAATAAAAAGTTTATACTCTTAATTTGGGCTGGGGCTAATATTTGGGAATGTTAATATGCACTAAGAAAATAGCTTACTTTTTATCATACAATCAATTACTTAGAGAAAAACCTGCAAGAACTTCAAGACCAGTTTAGTCGACAAAATTTATTAAAATTTCGCGTTAGAGGAACAGATTTTGAGACAAACGTGCCACACTACGACTGTGGCACACTGGGGTAAACCTAAATTCTGAGCACACTGAGCGTTTTACCGTGTTTTTCTCAAAATTGATCTGCTGAAAAAAATATTATTCTTTTTTTGTGTACAACAATAATAAACGGTTTTTAAGATATTTATAAGAAAAACTGTATTTTGTCCCTTTTACCGTATAAATAAAAGGCAATTATTGAACCCTCATAGTTTTAAGACTAAAGCTTAAGTTACACGGTCAGCAATAATGGTCAACGCATTGACTCCTTGACGTCACCAGAAACATCATCAATTTACTGTTAACGTAGACCACGTCAACGCTTGAAATGTTGAAGATCACACAAATGACGCCATTCGGTCAATGTTTTCCCAAAATGTGTCAAATTTCCAAAATCAACTCTCAGATTAAAAATCAGAAATGTTTGAAGCTTTTTACTGCTCGGAAAAAAGTGGTTTTAAGGCAATTTTGTGTATTTGGATCGAAATTTATGTTTAATGTCAAAATGTAGTGCGTCCTCATCTATCAAGCTATTTTTACTGTCGATGTATTAAAAATCCTCAAAAAAAATATGCAAAATTTTCTAGATTGGTATGAAGGTCAACGCAAGCTACGTTGACATGACAGAAACTTCTGCTGTGTCGACGTAAGAATACAGTCAATGCGTTGGTGAACGTGTCCTAACTTCGTCGACAGAGTGATTACACGGTCAACGACAATAATCATCGCATTGACGCTTAAATTTGTGAAAACGATAGTAGCCGCGTTTTATTATCGCTCATAACCTATATGGTTCACCTCGTGAAAATAAAACGATGTGGGTTAGTGCAAAAGCAGTGCTGTATATCAGTCTCTTTTTTTCTTATGTTTATATGTTTTTCATGTAAGCACTTGTCTCCTTTCCTCTCTATTCCTAATACTGCTGACAAATCGCTGACATCAATTCACAATAGCAAATAGCCCTCTGCCGGCCAGAGTGAAAACCTCTATCTGGGTTATTGAAATTAACCTCGATAAAAACCTAGATCCCATGTTGTTTTTGTAATACATGTTAAAAGATAACCTCCACCCAGACCCAGAGATAATAAAACACAGCTAATGTCATCACAGCCGTCAACTCTGAGTTGACCGTCTAATCGTAGCTTAACTTTATGTAATGTTCCTAGATTGTTATACATTTAAAATAAGTTGATGTAAATTTATTTTGTAGGAAACAAAAAAGATAGTGCCACTTTCAAGAAAAAGGGTCTCCAGAGTCCTTTATCATCTTGCGAAGTGTCATTTTCATGCTCTGCACGAATCTTTCTGCCTGTCCGTTAGTGGCAGGGTGGTATGGTGCAGAGAACTTGTGGATGATTCCATTTGCTCTGGTGAATTCCTTGAACTACCCCGAAGTAAATGTAGAACCGTTGTCGCTGACTAATGTGACTGGTAACCCAAAACGAGCAAATATTTCACGTAGCACGACTATTGTTTTCGATGCTGTCATACACGTCATTGGGATAATCTCCGGCCACTTCGAATGAGCATCCACCACGATCAAGAAATACTTGTCCATAAATGGTCCCGCGAAGTCTATGTGTACTCTCTGCCATGCACTAGTTGGGTACTCCCATGGGTGTTGCACCTTTCTTGTGGACTGCTTCATAACACTTCTACATGCAAAGCATTCGCGAGCCAAATTTTCTATATCTGAATCAATGCGCGGCCACCAAACGTAGCTCCTTGCAAGTGCCTTCATCTTCACAATACCTACGTGGGCCACGTGCAATTCGGCTAAGATGAGCTTCCTCAAACTTGAAGGTATCACCACTCGGCTATTTCTAAGAATAATACCATTTGACAATGAAAATTGTTCATCTTTACCTTGAAAATCCGGATGCTGGAGCTTCTTTCCTGCCAATAATGAAAAATGTACCACTTTCAACACATCATCTTTTGTTGTTTCCTTGGCAATTTCCTTTTGCGTAACCGGAACCGTTTCAAATTGTTGCATTTGGTAGTATGTGATGTCATCTATGTCATCGGAATCTTTATAGGTTAACGGCAACCTTGAAAGCGCGTCTGCATTGTAATGCTCATCCGTCGACCGGTACACAATGTTGTAGCTGAACCCTTGAAGGAATTGAGCGTAATGCAGCATGTTCTTGATGTTCTTGCCCATCAGGAAATTTTTGTGATAGCACTGCTCCTAGTCCGTATGGGCTTGCATCCGTGGCCAAAGACAACGGCAGAGCTGGATCGTACGCAACGAGTACCACTTCGGAAGTCACCTCGTCTTTTATAAGATTAAATGCTTCCTCGCATTATTTGGTCCAGCTAAACACAATGTCCTTTTGTAAAAGATGGTAGAGTGGGTGCAGTTTCGCCGAAAGATTTTTCAGAAACCTCCCATAATAATTTACCAACCCTAGCCAGCTTCGGACCTCGGTAATATTCTTCGGTGCGGGCGCATCCATGATTGCCTGAACCTTGACCTTGGTCTTCTCCAGTCCTCTCGCCGAAATCACATGACCTAAGTAAGTTATGGAATTTTCGAAAAATTTATATTTATTGAGATTTACCCGCAACCCGAATTTGTTAAGTCGACCAAGTACTTCCTCTAGGTTAGGTTAGGTTAGGTTAAGACGGGTGTGCACAGCACAGAGGCTGTTGCGTACACGGGGGCCTATTGGTCCATTGTGATCCCCTTATAAAAGAAGGCAGAGATGCACCCGAACTAATGGTTCACATAGACTGGATCGTTTGCGAACCAGCCTGTGCTTTCTATGAATTTTCTCATGTTTGCCATTGAGACCTGCGCTAGACTTTCCAGTTCTTCAAAAAACCTGTTTCCAAAATAACGGAGTCGATTTGTTTGGAGGTTTGGACAATCACAGAGCAGGTGTTTAATGGTTTCTATTTCCTCTACGTCTTGACAGCTCCTGATGGCCATTGTGCCAATGGCGCAATGGGCCGTTAGTACACCTATCAAGATTCTAATATTCTTTTTACTCAGTGATAAAATATACCGAGATTCCTTTTCATTAATTCTAGGCCATAAACTTCTAGAGATAACACAGTCGTTCCTAGTCCTCCAGGATTTATTGATTTGCTCTTTTGTTATTAGGTTTATTTTCGTTCTAATCACGCCGATCGGGATGTTAAGTCCCATATCTAATTGGCTACTACTGTTTCTATTTGATAATGACCCTTTCCTTGCCAGTTCATCTGCTATATCGTTCCCTTCTATATCGCTATGTCCAGGAACCCAGCAGAGTTTGACTCGGTTAGTGTCACAAATATCATTCAGTTTGCCTCGGCATTTTGCTACAGTTTTGGATCTTATAGTCTCACTGGCTAAAGCTTTGATAGCAGCTTGGCTGTCAACGAAAAATGTGATCTCCGACAAGTTCAGTTTCTTCGTTTGTACCATTTCTGCCGCTTTTTCAATAGCGTAAATCTCAGCCTGAAAGACACTACACTCATCTGGGAGTTTATACGAATATCTAATATTCAGAGCTTCACAAAACACCCCAGCTCCCGTTCCTTCTTCTATTTTAGACCCATCGGTGTAGAATGAGATACCCTGTTCCCTGGTTAGTGAGTTGGGTTCCCAGCCATGCCTTTGTGGTATTAAAATAGAGAAGTGTTTATTAAAATCTATAAAAGGTGGTATGTAGTCAGTCGTCACATCAAGTGCGGCCACTGTGTCATACCTCTGGAGGATAGACCCATGACCATAGGTGCTTTGCTTCCAAGAGCCCAGTTCTTTGAGTCAAAGTGCGCTCTTGGCTGCTGTGCATCTTATGTACTCGTCAAGTGCCGGAAGATTTAAAATAATTTCCAGCCCTGCTTGTGGCGTAGACCTCTGAGCCCCCGTTGTTCCTATACAGGCTAGTCTCTGTACCTTGTTCAGGTTTTTGAGATAGCTTACTTTTTCAACAGCCTTCCACCAAACGATAGAACCATAGGTTAGTATGGGATGAACAATCGCCGTGTACATCCACTGGATGACGTGCGGTCGCATACCCCACCGTGTACCGAAGGTTTTCTTGCATGTATAGAAAGCGCATAGTGCTCTTTTCATTCTTTCCTCTGTGTTCTGTTTCCATGTTAGCTTGGAATCAAGGATTACGCCAAGGTATTTAGCTTCTTTGGAAAGTTTCAAAGGAATGTCATTGAGCCTTGGAGGAGTAAAGTCCTCTAATTTCTTTTTATTCGTGAACAAAACTAGCTCAGTTTTTGAAGGGTTAACCCCAAGACCGTTTTGTACTACCCACGAAGATAGTTCTTTGAGTGCGGATTCCATAATATCTTTGATGGTGGTAAGGTACTTACCCGATATCAAAATTACTATGTCATCTGCATAGGCCACGATTTTAATGCCCTGATTCCTAAATCTTGTAAGAATTTTGTTAACAACCAGGACCCAAAGAAGAGGCGAAATCACCCCTCCCTGTGGAGTGCCTCTTGTTACTGTTTTCTCAACAATCGTATCTCCAAGTTGCGAGCTTATGATTCTACCATTGAGCATAGTATAAATCCAGTCCACAATGGCAGACTCAACCCCAACCTCTTCCAGAGCAGCTTTAATGGACTCCGTTTTTACGTTGTTAAACGCTCCTTCAATGTCCAAAAATGCTGCTAGGGTGTGTTCTTTGTGTTCGAGACTTTTCTCAATTTGTGTAACGACTTTGTGCAATGCAGTCTCCACTGACTTACCTTTGAGGTAAGCGTGTTGGTAGCTGCACAAAATGTTTGGATTAAGAAGGTCCCTGACATGCAGATCAATAATTCTCTCCAGTGTCTTGAGGAGAAACGAAGAGAGACTTATAGGTCTATAATCCTTTGCAGTCGAGTGTGTCGGTTTTCCAGCTTTTGGAATAAAGACAACTTTAACCTTTCTCCAGCTAGTAGGGACGTATCTAAGTTTGACACAACTTTTGAAGATTACCCTAAGCCATGGGGTGATTATCTGTAGAGCGTGTTGAAGAAATGCCGGAATAATCTCGTCTGGTCCAGCTGATTTATAGGGTTTGAACGAGTTTATAGCCCACATAATCTTCTGCTCTGTGATAACCTGTTCCAATTCTGGTGTTGATTGTAAAATTTCTAAGGAGACTGGTTGTGAATAGCCTGAGATCTCAGGACTCTTACCCAGGGAAATGTGTTTCCATGAAGAGTTCAAGTGTTTCTTGGCTCGAATTCGACCATGATCCATCGGGATGCTTAATGTATCCCGGATTCGTGGGGTTAAAGGTAAGAACCTTTCGAAGTCTCGCCGCCTCACTTTTGTTCTCAATGGATTCACAGTGCCTAGTCCATGAATCTTTCTTGGCCCTTTTTAACTCTTTGGTGTATAAGTTAAGTTCGGCTCTGTATGAAATCCAGTCTTCCTCTAATTTGCTCAGCTTAGCTACATTGAAAAGTTTTCTGACCCCTGTTCTTCGTTTCTTAAGTTCACTGTTCCACCATGGTGGGTTAGTGGGTTTAATGTTACGAGATATAGGGCAGTTTTTTTCAAAGGCCGTTCTCATTTTACTAGTTAGGTTTTGAACAACAGTGTCAATGGTTGAGGTTATCGAAAACGTTTCTTCTTCAGGTGGGTCGATACGTTCATTCAACCATTTTGTGTACTCTGTCCAATTTGTTCTAGTTGGGTTTCTAAAAGGTTTAATATCATTTTGATTTCTGTCTAAAGTAAAAAGTATCCTAAAGTGATCCGAAAAGGATTCCTCAGGTGAGACTCTCTAGGCGAGCTATATGTTGATCAAAATCTCTCCCTTGGATCTTGATGTCATCAAGAAAAACACAAACTCCTTTAATGCCTTTCAGCTTCTGCTGAATATACCTCTGCCAAATTGCTGGTGCCACTTTGGTACCGTACATCAGCCTATTTACCTGGTAATCACCTTGCATAGTTGAAATTGCTTGGATCTGTGCACTTTGCTGATCCATTGGCATGTGTAAATAAGCCTCACTGATGTCCAAAGTTGTGAAAATTTTGCCACCTTCCATGGACGTTGCAAAGATGTCTTCTATTGGTGGAATCGGAAAGTTATCACTTTTCAGTACTTTATTTAGTGTGATCTTTTAGTCTGCGCATAGTCTGATTGACCCATCTTTTTTCAGAATTGGCACTACTGGTGTACCCCATTCACTGAACTGCATTTTGGTTATAATTCCTGCTTTCTCCAGACGGTCAATCTCTGGCTCCATTTTACCTAGCATGGCATATGGTACCTTTCGAGCGGCAATGTACACAGGTTGGGTGTTTTCTTGAAGACACAGCTTGGCTTCGTAATCGTTTATTTTTCCAACTCCAGGTCGAAAAACGTCAGCGAACTTGGTCTACTACTACACCGACGAATTAGACGCAACCTTCAGAATTTTTCGACACCATCTTTTTGTTTGCATATTTATCAGATAATAATAAATCAAAGAATAGATTCTGTTATTTTTTTTTCCGAAATTTGAAGTCCCATTAGTCCTTGATCATGAAAGCTATAAATTCACGCGTACTGAACCACACCAAGACCTTTTCCTCCACCCCAGTCTCCACTTTTTCTCAATTTTTTGTGTCATATCAAAGAAACCTTGATATTAGACCCAAAAATAGCTTTAAAACGTCTAACATTCAACTTGTTCAAGGTCTGGCTTTCACCTTGTTCAAAGCTAAAGTGATGATAAAGGTGGTGTACTAATTCAAATGAACGGAAAGAAGGGCTACGACTTCAACATGAATTTAAAGAAATCATAATAAAACGTGTAATGCCGGTAATTTAAAGATTATGTGTTTTCTTATTATCTCCTAAATTGGATGCTTTCTCTAATGCCATTTACAAAAATTCATTTATTTATACGACTTTGTTCGGAGTAATAGCATTTAAAAGCAGTCAAAAATTGTTTATATGTATATAATTAAACTATTCTTACGAACGGGAGTATATTTATTAAAAAAATTGGTAAATTGAAGCAGACAAAAAGCTAATAAAGACATTTAAGTTGATAGTAATATTTAACGAGTTATTTATAAAAACCAATACAATTAAAAAGTGTAAACATTTTTGCTTGCGTATAAACATACCTCGTTGTTTCTTTCTGTTTGTATATGAATCCTACCCATAACCAATATTGATGGAAAAGCCATCAATTATTTTAATACTATATCAAGGCGCGTATAATCATTTGCGAGCTTCAATGAACACAAGAGCTATTGTGTGTATGTGTTGATCAAAATTTTCCCTTCAAATCAATTCCATTTTCTTTCAATCAATTCACCCCTCGTCCAGCTGCCTTAATTGAGTTTTTGGAGACTCCTGCTAAGTTTATCGAACTTTAAGACATAAATTTTCGCCCAAAGCTTGTATATACATAGGTATACACTTAAGTGTATTCAGTATATTTATATATCGATATTGACAGAGCACTTAAACTCCAGTTTTTATTATATTGTTTTCCAACAGAGCAGAGGGCGATCTAAATGTGCGTGTTTCATATATGAAAAGTGGATTGGATACCACTGAGTTTTGTAATGTCCATGGGTTCCATTTTCTGGCTAGAATATTCGTTTCTCCATCTCAAATAGTTTAACAATAAAACAACAAAATAACTTGAGACTGAGTGTTGCTCGTAATCGAGTAAACAATCCATGGGCGGAAACGGACACATCTCCGAAGTGGACCTATATTCCGCAATCAGAGCTGTCCAAAGCCAAATAATGTTGATGCTAAGAGGCAAGGACTATGACTCACAAATTAAATTGCCAACAAGGACAATGCATAAACGATGATGATGGCGAATTGGGATTTATTACATTAAAATGAGAAAAGTGTAAGGAACAACATAATGTGGTGCGGAAATGGATGGGTAATTTATTTTGTTTTTCAAAGGAAGCCATAACTTTTATTCAACTTTATGTTTGGGGTTACATTATATTATATGATGGGGATATTAATATCTGTGAAAAATCTTATTATAAATGTTAGGACAATTACTTTATTCAATCACAGATACCAAAATTATTATTATAGATATGTATGGTGTTATGGTAGATATCAATTTCAAAAATTTTTGTTGTTTTAGATTTTTTTTTTGGGAGATTCGATATTCCACAGCTACTGACGTACCTATAGTTTCAACATATCTTGGACAAAATTGGTGTAAATATCAAGGTTTTCTTAGTTATAGTACATCAAAACAGATGTCATTTTTGCTAGGTTTTCGATATGCAGCTCTTTTCTCTTAACCTCTTTACATTTGGGCGAGGGCATTCAGGCTGATGGAAAATGTTGCAGTATCCGCCATTTTGAGAAAAGGCATTGAAAAACGTACAATTTTCTCAGCTCTTATAGGACTAAGAGTAAACACTTTTGTTTGATATTTGCTAACAAAATTAATCATTACCTCCCCTAAGATATTATTAGCTGAATAGGTATTTTTTAGCTTTTTACAATGTAAAGGGTGTTTTTTTTAGACGTGTGGTTTTCAAGAAGATATAAAAGGCATTTAATTTAATGTTATGGCAAAGAATTTAGCTTTATTATAAAGATAAGGGCTTAACATTATGTTTTAAAAATTGTTTCGGGCAAGTGGCCGCCGAGGCTGGCTCGAATAAATTCCAGCGGAGAGGCCTCGATGGCGGATGGTCTCATTCGGGTCTTCTTCAAAACTCTGTTCCACAGCAGCAATATTGTCTTTGGTGCTCACTGTACGGTCTTTCTGAGGATGCGCATTATCCACTTGAGTAAACGTGGTACGAAATCGATCCATGGTTGCTCGAATTACCGACTCTGCTGGGCGATTATGTCTACCGAATAGTGGACGCAGTGTGCGATGCGCGAACCGAACCATTATGTTGGTAATAAATTTGCAGGATTTGCAAACGTTGTTCAGGATTTAGTCTATTTATTATGAAATGGCAAACTAAACTGAGCGTAGTACCTCGTGGCATGGTTAGTGCGTAGGATTGTCATGCCGAAGGTGTGGGCTCGATTCCCAAACGTGCCACCTAAAAACAAAAATGTTTTATCCGAGGTACTGCCGCTTGCGAGGAACTGACAAATCCTACAAGAGTATACTTGTCATGAAAAAGTGCTACTCACTTAGCCGTTCGCACTCGGACAAAAACTGTAGGTCCCTTCCATTCCTGCCAACAACACGCACACAGGAATGGTTGAGAGTTGTTAGTCACTAGGCCCTGGTTGCCCTCTAAGAGTACTTGAGAGTGCTAGGACGCCATATGGCCGTAGGCTCAATTATAGGAAAATCCCTATGCACACCTCCGCGTGGTAGAGGGCGGGTAACGCTAACGTGCAGGGGGACCGAATGGATGCCAGGATAAGCAGACAACCCAGCAATGCTGGTCAGGGCACAAACTTGTCCTTGGGATGGTAAAAAGCCCCCTTAAGGCGGATGAACTGCAGGTGGCGGTCAACGGCATGAAAGTCTGGTGGTGGAGGAGCTTTTTTTGGTAAAAGGCCAACGGCAGCAGCAGGTAGCATCTGTAACCCATATTGGGCGGCTACAAAAGGCGTCTGTTTTCCCATAGTGGGCGGCCTCGAGCAATTATGTGTTTGACCATAAAAAAGGTGGGTGTGCCTGTCAAATCTGAGCTTATGTAAGTTATTAATCGTATCTCGGAAAACACCATGGTGGAAGGATATATGCAAATACATGAATTATGACAACAAATGGAAATGAGTCCCCAAGAGGTAATCTTTTTATAGAAAATCCTTCTGTAGCTTCGGTTGCAGTAAACCGCACATCGGATTTGGTGGTGCGGCATCTTTCATGCACGAGCGTCAATCAAGACGCCATAATAATAAATGAATCGTTGACAAATAGAAGAAGTCTTTCAAGAAGCTCAAATGTTACTTTTGGCTACCGCATACGTAAGAAAATCGGAGCAAGGAACGTTAGATCCTTGTACAGCGATGGTAGATACGAGCAGGTTGAGCGTGAAATGCTTCACCTAAGGATCAGTATCCTGGGCATAAGCGAAACTAAGTGGAGAGGAAGAGCTGAATACAGATCAGAGACAGGACAGATAAGAATGCTGTATTCCGGGAAAGATGAAATAGAGGGTGGCCAAGGACTGCATGGTGTCGGAATTATGTTGAACGAAGAAGCGAGGCGTTGTTTGATCTCCTGGGCGCCCATTTCTGCAAGATTTATGACAGCAAGGTTTCGTTCAAAAATTCGTAACGTCACAGTTATACAGTGCTACGCCCCCACAAATGAAGCGACCGAGGAAGACAAAACCGAGTTCTACACTAATCTTAACTCGGTTTACAGTAGTGTTTCGAGAGCCGACATCATAGTCGTTATGTCCTAGTCGGTTCAGACAATTACGGACTTGAACGCGTGATGGGAAGAAATGGCTTGGGGTCACGGAATGAAAATGGTGCTTGCTTGTCGACTTTTGTAACGCGAATCGACTTGTAATAGGTGGGACTGTATTTAAGCATAAGACGTGCAGCAAAATTACCTGGGTGCATCTAGATGGTCAAACCGAAAACCAAATTGATCATATCATGATTCAGCAGCAATGGAGGAAGTCTATGTGTGATGTCCAGAGTATAAAAGAGTACAAAAACCAGCGCAGGATGCAGCAAGGAGCTCAAAATTCATAACTAATGCTTTAAATGACCCCAACATATATGTCGAATCTTTGTCACCACCCTTAACGACAGAGCCTCGTCATTAAACGGAATCCAGCATTCAACAAAATGATGAGATGTGGGGTGAAATTAAAAGTGTTTTTATGGAGGCTGGATCCGAAACTGTACCCAAGTGAACGAGACGTAGAGACTCTTGGATGTCCCAAGACATCTGGGATAAGATCGAACTTCGCAAATCGTTGAAAATCCAAATAAATGCCGAAGCAGATATTCAACGAAAGGCTGATTTGCGAAAAGAGTACCGCATTGCACATAAGATGGTCTATCGCTGTGTGAGACGTGACAAGAGAGTGAGGTTAGATGGACAGATAATGCGGAAATCGCTGCCAGAAGAGGAGATATCCGGGAATTGTACCAAATAGCCAAAGATGTTATCGGGAAAAAAAGCAACACCAATCATCCTGTAATGGATGTGGATGGCACACTTTTGGTATCAATTGAGGATCAACTTCTTAGATGGAAGGACCATTTTTGTGCCCTGCTAAATGAGGATTCAGTTGAGCAGAGTGCTGAAGTGCCCCAACTAAACGAGATGCGCAGGTCCTATAGGGGTATTGACATCGAACCCCAGTCAGAATCGGAAATCCATACAGCAATAAATCTCCTCAAAAACAACAAGGCAGCTGGACTGGACGGAATACCAGCTGAATTCCTGAAAGCCGATCCCGTAACAGCGGCTAGTATTTTAAATCCGCTGATACAAAGCATTTCGGAAATCGAGACCTATCCCAGGGACTGGAAGGATGGTGTGATTGTTAAGTTGCCAAAGAAAGGTGACCTAAAGAATTGCAACAATTGGCGTGGTATCACTGTTTTGTCCGTTTTCCCAAAACTAATGGCAACCATCATTTTCGAGCGAAGAAAGGATAGAATCGAGTCTACACTCAAGAGGTATCAAGCTGGCTTCCGCAGTGGTTGATCGTGTGTCGACCATATCAACACCTTGCGTATCGTCTTCGTGCAGTCGATGGAATTTCAATCACCGCTTTACCTCATGTTCGTAGATTTTGAGAAGGCTTTTGATCAAGTTGACCGAGAATGTATATGGAGATCGTTGCTTGGTGGAGGAATTCCACCAAAAATTGTTGCCATTATTAAAGAGTCCTACAACAACGCAAGGCGTTTTGTTTTGCACAATGGGCAGCTATCCGATTCCTTCGTAGTGCAACAGGGTGTGAGACAAGGGGATGTTCTATCGCCAATTCTCTTCCTGCTGGCGATGGACGACGTATTGACGGCCAGTGTTGGTACAGCTGAGCGACAGGGCATTCAATGGAGACCGTTCGAAAGGCTCAGTCATTTAGACTATGCCGATGACATATGTCTACTAGCAAATAACATCAGTGGGCTGAACGGGATGTACCAAACACTGCAAATGAAGTGAGAGTCGAGTGGTCTAAGAATAAACAGCAAAAAGACAAAAATAATGCTCACAAGCCGCTTCACACAGCAGCGTATTATTCTACAGGAGACGCCAGTTGAAGTTGTGGAAGAGTTTAACTACCTTGGCAGTATTGTTTCTGCAAACGGTGGAACGGATCTGGACGTTAAAAGTAGAATAAATAAAGCTCGTGCTGTCTTCGGTACTCTGTCCCCAACCTGGAAATCAAGTCAAATCTCCTTACGCACTAAGTTGAGATTCTTCGAATCCAATGTCAAATCCTTGCTGTTATATGCTTGTGAAACCTGGAAAGTCACGTCCATCATTTCGAAGAAATTGCAGGCTTTTGTGAATCGCTGTCTTCGCCACATCCTAATGATTCGCTGGCCACAAATAATATCAAATGAGGAATTGTGGCGCACGACAAGTCAAGAGCGGCTGGACGTTGACATAAGAAAGCGTAAATGGCGTTGGATTGGTCACACACTGAGGAAACCAAACGATGAAATTGCAAAGCAGTCCTTTGAATGGAATCCTCAGGGTGCACGGCGGATTGGAAGACCAAGAACAACATGGAAATCAACTGTCTTAGCGGAAGCAGAATCCCAGAGAAAGACGTGGCCACAGCTTAAGTACCTTACAGCAGACTGTGAAGGATGGAGACGTTTTGTTGACGCCCTATGCCCCAGCTGGGGTTACAGGACACGATGATGAGGCTCTGGTTCTCCACGAGCTGTTGCGCGACCCAATTTTTTTTTTTTTTTTTTTATTTATTTACTAGCTGTTGCCCGCCCGCTTCGCTGGGCCCCAACAACTTCCTTGCACTTACATATGTATGTTTTTCCCTGGAACATGGTATGAACCTCGTCCTTAATAAATTTCCCTCAAACAAAAATCCAATACAAATTTCCCATTGAAATGACTTCCCTATACACCAGTAAATGCCAAGGGAATCTTTATCATATCATTCACGAAACCAAATTTTGAAGGATGAAAGCTTTCCCTTGGAAATTTTACTCACGATATCCCCCATTGTATTGACGGCGAGAGCTATTTTTGTAAATGCGATATTAATATGGGGATTCATGCAACAGCGTAAAGTCGTCGTAAACGTTGTAAGGTTCAAAACTTCGTAGTTCTGTCACATTTTTTATGGACAACTTGACAGATTTACGAAATTTAAAATTTTACAACGCCGACGATTTTACGCTGTTGCATGAATACCCTTAATATTTTGCTGAATTTTTAAAAATGATTGAGAGCTATGAATTTAATTAATTAAAGTCCTCACTCAATAATAAATTAGTTTTTAATCTATGAACATTTATTTAAAGGAATTACCAATAGGTACTTAACATACATGTTAGAGCTGCGGCAATTTTTTTTTTAATTATAGATTTTCCGAATTGATCGATTTTCTTGGCTCTTGCTGGAATTCAACATATGTATGTATATATTCCATGTAATTTATCAATTCTTCTTCACATATCTTCTAGACTTAGATCTACAGCAAAAATTGGTTGTGAGTTATAGAAAAAAAGAAATAAAGCCGTCAAAAGCCCCACTAAAGCCTATTAAAAAAATTAAATTCTTGCAGTCCTAAACCGGGGCCTTTGTGATTAAATAGTGCATATAAAAAAATATGAATGCAACTTCGAGGACAATCGTGTAAGGCGAAATTTGTTTTCACCCCTCCCTAGATAAGTTCCTCGGATCCCATATCACGGAATCTGAGATCATTTCAGTGTATAGTTTGACCGGACTCCGTGATATGTGATCCCAACAGCTTATCTACGGAGGACTGCAAACCAATTTCGCCTAACATGCCAACCCCCAAAGTTGTATTCATATTTTTTTTTTGATGCACTGTTTAATCACTACGGCCCCGGTTGTGAACTACAAGACTTTGATTTTTTGAATAGCGGAGATTTCTACGCTTATATTATGTACTCCTATTTTTGCTATCACTCACACCTTAAATCAGCTGTTGGCTCTCTGTCTATTCGTGCAGAATTAAGGAAACAATTTTGAAGATGGCAATCAATTGCATCACTTAAAAATAAAAAAGAAAACATTTAAAAAAGATGTGTTAAGAAAAAGAAACTATTACTCACTTAATTAACCCTTGTTAAATTCAATTCAAATCACGAATGTTACCAACTTAATTTAATCAAATTTCACCAATACAAAACAAAACAAATTAAAAATTGACAAATCACATATAATTTTTCCTCTCAAAATTAAATATTAAAATTGAATAATATAACTAAGGAATTTTGTCCTATCATACAGCTAAGTTATATTTTTAGGTTGTCATGATTTAACCTTCTCCACATTGCACTTTTTTAAATGAAAAGTATGTAACAACATGCCCCTTATCCAATTATACCTTGTCTCAAAATTGCAAAGTAATCCGATAATAACTTTCAGAGATCCTAGGTTTTGCACAAACGTACCTTTTCATTTTTATTTATATAGAAGATAAACTAAACTGAGCAAAAATCAAGTGACAGCTGTCAAAAAGACCAACTCTGAAAAAAGTGTGCGCATCAAGTGTGCAATTAATAATTTCCGCACAAAGAAAGTGATTGAATTTGCTCAATTAAAGTGGTTGAAAACAGAATTAGAACATCATTACGTACAACTTGACACCGTCGCTTTGAAATTATATAATTTACACCTTGATATCAGCAAAAATTTAGACAATGTGTTTTTTCAGGTCTTTAATGATTTTTACTGTGAACTAACACATTTAAGTGATCGTATTTTTCATAAAAAACGAAATATCCAAACATACAAATTGAAAAAATTAATTGCTTCACAAAGGAAACAAGAACAAATAGTTCACGTAAAACCAGTTGACAATTTAATTGTGAACCTTTCCAATGAAACTTTTTCGGAAAGTGAACTGGAATTGTTGAATAATGGATTAAACTTTTGCACCAAACCACAACAATCAGTTTTCAATGAAACTATAGTTGAAATTGAAACAGCTATTCATTATAAACCTGATCCAATCAAATATCAAATCCGACAGAAATCAACAGAAGTATTACGAAAAATAACAGCCAACAAACCGATCAAAAGTCTCAATCAACAACATGAGATATTAAATAGTCTGCGCGAGAAAAATGTTTACTACACCAAAGCTGATAAGGGAAATCAAATTGTAATCATCAACAAAGACGACTACGACTCTCGGATGTTAACATCTATACAAGAAGAAAACTTCAAAAAACTTAAAAGAAGTCCGTTCACAAAAATGATAAACGATGCAAAATTGCTCATGAAAGAAATTAAACAAACTTTCGATGTGCCGGAGTATAAGCTTCGTGTCTCGAATCCAGGCGTTCCAAAAATGTACGGACTGTGCAAAGTTCACAAACCAGGAGAGAAGATACGGAAAATTGTGTCATTTGTCAATTCTCCTTTGGTCAGAATCGCTCGTTGGTTTGTAAAAAGTATGAAGCAATTCGAAAGTTTTGATGGTCTTAGCGTTAAAAATTCCTTCGAGTTCGTTGAAAAAATTCAAGGTTTAACACTATTAGAGGGAGAAATATTCGCATCGTTCGATGTGACAGCTTTGTTTCCTAGCGTCCCAAACCCAACGGCTATTGAAACAATAAAAAATCATCTTTTGAAATGCAATTTGTCATCTCAACAAATAGATACATACATTAAAGTAGCTGAAATTTGCATGTCACATAATTGTTTCCAATTCAGAGATGAATGGTACAAGTGCGAATTTGGAGCTAGCATGGGAAATCCAATGTCACCACTGATTTCTGAAGCTTTCCTCACTAGTTTTGAATCATCTCTTAAAAATAAAGGATTATTACCTAGAGTTTGGATTCGATACGTATCATGTCTTTTGTATCATAAAAGTAAACGACATCTCACCTTTGCTCAACGTCTTAAACAACCAATATGATAGCATCAAATTCACTTACGAAGTCGAAAATGAATCCACACGCTCAATCAACTTTCTAGATTTGACTTTAACACGAAACAATGAAAACAAAATCGATGTCTCCGTTTATCGAAAACCAACGACCTCCGACCGATACATAACCAATTCTTCGTTTTGTTCACAGCAACATAAGCTAGCAGCATTTAACTCTATGATCTACCGCTTATGCAAATTGCCACTGTCAACGGCTAATTACATGAAAGAATATAAAAACATTCTTCGTATTGCGAACATCAACGGCTACAAAGACAACATCATCCAAAAATTGGTACAAAAACATTCAAAAAAGATACAACAACAAAATCTTTCAACTTTATTCACTCAGAACATCGAAGCTGCATCACAAAATGAACAAAGGGTTACCTTTTCGTATGTACCTACTTTCACGAACCATCTGGTCAACATTTTCTCGAAACATGGTATGAAAATAGTTTATACTAACAACAACAAACTTAAGAATGTATTAGGGAGCACCAAAGATCTAACCCCAATACAAAACAAATCGGGCATTTACGAAATAAAATGCTCCGACTGCAACGCAAAATACATAGGCCAAACGAGACGCAACGTGGAAAAGAGATTTAAAGAGCATCAATATGACATCAAATGTAAAGCGGTTCATAAGTCATCGATTGCTTTACATGCTTACAGCAACACAGAAGAACCTCCTCACAATATAGGCAATTTCTCTGATAATTGTAGACTTATAAAAAACGTCACTGATGAGCGAAAACTTGATGCTTACGAAGCTATGTACATATACAAAGGCAAAAATCTAATGAACACCGATGCAGGCAACATCATCTCTAATCTTTTCAAATTTGCCAAATAATTGTTATCAATTGCTCTCTTAAAAAATATTTTACTTTCTCTTCTTTTGATTGTCTTTCTTTAGTTTTATTTTAAAGCGTGAAGCTGATGATGGCATGTAAATCATGCCGAAATGCATTCGTAAATTTGTTTATTATCGTTTAAATGAATAAAAATATCTGACAAGTGTTTCGTCGAAAATATATTTCGTGTTTTTATTTATTTTTCGTTATTTAAACAAAAACTTTTTGTAATCAATAAGGAACTTAACATTAAACAAAAAACATAAATCTGAAAAAAGTATTGGCGGATTGAAAGCCACACGTCTAAAAAAAACACCCTTTATTTATGAAATTTTTTGTTCCATATCAAAAAGATGCAAATAAAGAGACGAGGCTAACGCAAAAAACTATTTTTACAAAAAATTTCGACAGTTTTTCGGCAATAGCATTTCACTGGAAAGAGATGTCAAAAAATGATTGAAAACATTTTAAAAGATATTCTAACCTACAAAATCAAATGGTAGGCAATGCAATCTTTTCCTTCCGCCAGACTACCCTCCCTCAAATCTAAGGAGTTAGAGAGAACATTATGAGGAGTTAAGGAACAAACGGTGACATTTTCACTTTAAGTATTTTTTTTTGTTTGGTCCAAGGCTCTGAATTCTATCGATTGCCGAGTAGTCCAGTCAATTAAGACTTTTTTTTATATAAGATTGAAAAAGCAATTTTTTTCTTGATTTCGTTAAAATACCATAGTTATCTACAGATAGCTTAAGGAGTGAATTCGTTTTTAACGAAAAATATCCGTAATTTTAAATTTATCGAAAAAAAAATGCATTCCTAACAAGAAGAGTAAGTTCTACAAATTTGAATATATGGTAGTTTTCAAATTTTGTGTATTTAACAAGAAATAACCACTTACATATAAGCAAAGAAAATGGAGTTTACTTTTTAGTCATATATTTTTTTTCCTTCAGTATTACGCAAAAATTTCTTTAAAAATTTCTAGTTATCACTTTATAAGCAATTTTTTACCAACTGTATTGCCTGAAAGGCAACCGCACATCATCATAATTAAGTTTTTTAAAAGTGTGAGTGCTGAGTGGGTTTTTCTCAATATGGAAACCGGGAATAAATTTTTATTTTGAAGTTCGTTGAAGTAGGTGCTATAAGGATAGCTTAAATCCAAATCTCCAACCATCAATTCATAACATCGGCCCTCCTTATCAGTGTGGTTTTAGGCCCGGCAAATCAACCGTCAATCAAATGTTCACACTACGACAGATTTAGGGAAAAATCCAGGAGTTTCAATACATACAGCCTCCTTATTGATTTCAAAGTCGTTAGCGTAGATAATAGCTTTACAGAGCCATGTCGCATCTCGAAATCTCTGCCAAACTCGTCCGCTTGTGCAGGATGACGATGGAGAAGTCTCGCTATTTCGTCAAAGTCGGCAAGAACACCACTGAACCATTTGATGTCACTAAAGGTTTGAGGCAAGGCACTTGAAGAAATTGTACGCAACTCGCAAGTTACAACAGAGGCACAATTTTTCAAAACTTCGTTCAACTACTTGCTTATTCAGATGATATTGGCATCATTGGGAGAATGAAGCGAGCTGTTACTGGTTCGTTTGCAAGTATTAAATCGGAGGTGGTGAAAATGGGTTTGGCTGTTAATGAGGACAAGACGAGGTATATGCACTCAGAGAAAAACGTCAGGTAAATAATTAACCTGGGCCTTGTTGAATTCACGAGGTGCACAATCCCATACAAAGGTACTGACATTTCAGAAATTTACCTGATTTTAGTAACCTTTTATTCAGTGCAAAATCAACCTGGTGGACTTTCTTGCCATATTCAGGTTGATTTAAGAAGATGACCTGCAATTTTAACACTAAATTCTTGTAAATAAGAAATTTTAACAAGAATATAGTGTCAATTTTAACCAAGGTCGTGTTTTTCTAACACTGTATAATATGAATTTCTGTTTTACTACATATCAGGTTGAACTAACATTTAATGTGTTTTTTTTACCTGTTGTATTTTACTTGACCTCATGTTAAAAAAGCACTCTGCCAGTTCATTCCAGCGTGACACAAGTGCTGAAACGCACACACACCGACAGTTTAAGTAAACCGATTTGAATTTAACCTGGTCTCCTGTCAAAGAAGCAATCTGCCAGTTCATTTAAACGTGACATTAGCGTTGAAACGCACACACACAGGCCATTCAAATAAAATTATTTGAATCTTACCTGGTCTCCTGTTAAAGAAGCACTCTGTCAGTTCATTTAAACGTGACACTAGTGCTAAAACACACACACAAGCCATCCAATGAGTTTCAACTAAGGTATTGATATTTGGCACCAGTTTTTTGTGTAGTGAATTGGCCCAGTGGATGAGTGCTATCTCCGTGTGTGAAAGGTTCCCAGTTCAAAACTGAAGTAAGTATCACAAATAATTTTTAAATTAAAATAAATAAATAATAAATTTCTATATGTACTTTCAGAATAATGCTTACGAGTTGAGCGATAGACAGCGCAAGAGACGGCTCTTAGACGTATAAATTCATGAATTATGCCGAATTTACTCGACTGGAAAACTGCCAGTATAATGACAAAAGCAACAACAAAAGAATGGACAAATTAATGCTTTTTGTCATTATAGTGGCAGCGTTCAAGTCGTGTAAATCCGGCATTAGATACAGGGTTGATATAACATTGAAACCTGTTAAATTAACTATAGGTTGTCAGGTTAAACTAACCAGATTTTCATGTTAAAATTACAGGGAATTGAATATTTTGTCAGGTTAAATTAACAATATTTGCAGGTAAAATTTACAAGATTACAGTGTTAAGTTTTCAAATCAGGTATCAGGTTAAACAGTTAACCTGATCTACCGAGTTCAAAAATAACAACCTGAAAATCAGGTATGATTGACCAGAAATTGGTTGATAATACCTGTTTTTTTCTCTGAGTGTGCTATCATCGAGAATGGAATCTCAACATCTTCGACTCGGGCAAAATGTCACGATGGATAGGTACAACTTCGAAGTCGTCAAGTACTATGTCTACCTGGGCTCCACTATTACATCGCAAAATGGCATCAGTGCTGAGATCAAACGATGGATTACTCTTGCCAACCACTGCTTCTTCGGGCTAAGAAGGCATTTGAGTAGTAAAGCCCTCTTTCAAAGAACCAAGGAGAACTTATAAAAGACCCTAATCATCCCGGTCCTGCTGTATGGGGTAGAAGCCTCGCATTTTTGTATTATCTTACCATTATGGATTCAATATCGTTACAAACTTTTGTTTATTTTAATTACGTTTAAATTTTATGTTTTCGCTCGAAATACCTTAAAAAGCACGTTATCATGAAATGGTGGCCATTTCATAGTCTCTACCATTAATTCCCTACTTGCCGACGAATAATTGACTATAATCACTTGTCGCTATGGCGACATAGCACCTCTTCCCTGCAAACCACGCCATCGTCATCCTGCACCGGGCGCCATCGCCACAACTCTTAAATTAATCCGATTTTGAAATGACACTTTAATTGAAACATTCCGCTCCGTTTCCATCAGCAAAATGGGAACTGGTTGGCGAGTAAATATTATGATTATCCTTTGTGCCATCATATACAAATACAGCCATGCAATGCCGCCCCACAATGACATCCTTGACAATTCACAGCTTGAATGCAACCCTAATTATAATCATCACGTAATTTTGGTCTGGGTGTTTTTTGCGCACAAGTTCCTCCAACACCACATCCCCTTATTTTATGACACATACTCGCAGATTTCCACTTTAATTAACCCATCATACATACATTGGGCGAATCCTTTGAACTATCGCTGCACACGTTGATCCTGGATTTTGTTTTCAACATTCGATGTATACTTAAACCGTAATTGAGTCCTCATATAAAAATGAGGATTACACACACATGGTTCCTTCTGCTGCACGCGGATGTAGGTAGGTATAACGCGCATGAATGTCGGACAACGGACAAGCTCAAGCAAAGAAAAACCATCATTCTTTTTTTCATAATCTGCTAGTTCTCATATGGTTTATAGAATTTCGTTATAAATGTGGTTCTTTTATTACGAATATAATTATAGGAGGGTTGAGGCTGAGAGACAACCGTGAACCGTCCTCATCTATGTCCTTTAGTGTACTTGTGCTTATGGTAAGTCGTTTAGGATTTTTGACCGTAATCTTATAAATTCAAAATGCGACATTCAACAGACTAACCCTGATATGAAAATGAGAGTTTGCCAGAGTTTATTGGGGTCCCTTGGGAAAATTTTAAATTTATATAAGTAAGGTAGGTAGGAACATACATACTATATAAGATCATCCTCTGATTGAAATATGTTAAATGAAGGGAGACTTCATAACTGAATAATCATTTTTACGGCTTCAGGGAAGAAATTAGACATGCCTGACTTGTTGAAACCAAATCAATATTTTAGGAAAGATGCTTTGAGGATAAAATATGTACTATCTGTAGACTCAACTTAGGGTCAGTTTGTTTGACTTTAATCAACAGTCATTTCAGCTGACAAACGTCAAATGTGTTGGTTCTAAAATCAATTTATTAATATTAATTTTATTTATTTTGACAAAAATCTGTTTTGGGAAAAATGTAGAATTACATAAATAGAAAAAATTAAAATTTAATTTAAATACAAAAATCAATATTTCAGGATGCATAAACGGTTCTTATGTTTTTCTATTATTAAATCGAAAGCTCTTCATCTGTAAGCGTGTCTTTTCTTTACCCTACATTATATACATTAAAGGGAAACCTTATTTTGAAGTACTTATGGACAATATTGGGGTCTATGATGTACCATACAATATTTGAAAATATATCTTTATCGTCTAAATCCTATTTTTCCATGTCATTAAACTAAATTGACCATTCCAATATTACGAGTATATGCGGACACACAGAAATTGCTAACTTTCTATTACTCCCCTAAGCTTCTGCTTCCCTTAGTTCATAAAGAATGTGAATGTCCGTATCCGTTTGTTATTTTCTATTTTATTCGGAATAAAATTCAAAATCCACTCGGAACACTTTTGGGGGGCATTGGAGGAATAAGATTTGTATCGCAATTTGAAAATATAAATGGATAAACATAAGCCAGACCACCACAACCATCGATCGACTTGCCAATATGGAAGTCAATAGAGTGCATCGTGAACCCATATTTTCGGAGGGGATGAAAAAGTAACTTGAACAAAAGAATAAATAAATGTATGAAAACTGCAAGGGTCCTTATACAAGTTTTCTACTAAAATTAACAAACGATTCTCGATATAAATTTTAACTTAATCCATCTTGGGAAAATTATTGTAGAGAATGTGCAGTCTTATATGATTGGGCTTATCTATGTATATAATGGCCAAAACGAAAAGAAATAAAGAAAGTTGAAAAAAACCATAGTCAAGCCAGGGAAAGAAGTTCCTATCCACTAGTTGGTATATTTGGCTTTCTGCATTTAGTGGTGTTTAGAATAAATTAGCAGAGAGGTGAAAATTGGTACAGGCACTTGATTCATAATTAGAAAATTTCTACAGAAAGTCCCTCAACAGAGAAGAAGATGACCTACCAGGTTAGAGACATGCAGTTTTGTAGTTTGTGTTTAAAAAAACACAGTGGTTACCTAGCGGAGGCATTCTGGTCAATGCATTTTTAGGTCACTAAAATCTAAATTAAATTTAAAGTTAACTCTGTTTTTCCTCACGGTAGTTACCTGCATTCATTGTTGTTTGTGTTATTCCTGAATGATCTCCCCGCTGTCGTACAAAATTCGATTTCACTGATCTATGCTGATGGCTTCAAAAATGAAAATATTTCGAGCAAAACTTAAGCTCTTTATCGGATTGCGATTCCCACTCCGTGATCTCGAAGACGTTGCATCGGTGGATTCATGAACTGAGACACCGTGAGAGTAGTCTGACATCTCGATGTGCTGACGCGTTGACATTCAAATTGGAAATTTTAATTTTATTAAAATTCTTTGCCTTTTATGCATTCAATTTTCAAGTTTGGCACGAACGTCGTCGCCCGTTCAGTCTGTATTTCTGGAACCATTTAAAAATAGCTGGAAGACAAAGTTCCTGGACTAATTTACTGTTATAAATGTTCTCTATCATCTTAGTGTCATATTTAAATTTGATCGAATATTTAAACGACTGTGAAATTTACCTTGTAGTAACGAAAAAGAGGCTTTCGAGGAAAAACTGGGAAAAATTATAAAACATTGAAAAATTAGATTGGGTATCTCTGTCAGTTTTGAACAAAAGTGCCTTTTTTAAAGAGCTTTATTAAAGCCTTGAGTCTCTATATTTTGTTTGTGCATTTTTTGACAGTATTTTAGCTCCAAAAAAGTTTTTAAGTAATTTAAAAATTATAAGGGCCAGTTTCAAGACTTGAGGATAAAGTCTCAGATAGCCTATTCGGACGGAACTTATCCGCAAGATAAATTAAATCTTTTGGTTTCAAATTTCTTGGATAATAATATCCGATTCCGATAGATATTTATGTATGTAGTTTCGGATAGCCTATCCACCGATTCAATTGGCTGTTAAAGCTTTTATCCATAAGGTAAGGCAAATATTAACTTGAAGCATTTGGAAAAATATAGTTTAACACCATATTTGTTGAAAAACGTAGAATGCAGTCAAAATAAGTACCTGAATTTCTGGAAGACGAAGTCGTATAAATATTCTACAGTCTACACAAATTAAATTAGGAAGCCACTCGACCAAATTAGGCCACTGCTAGGTCCATTTATCCTGTTTTTTTATTTTTGAAAACAATGTTTAAGCGGACGAATGAGATGTAAAGATTTTTTATCATTAAATTTGTATTGAAGTACCTATGTACATATATTATTATTTAATACAGCTATATATAGGTATATTTGTGAGAATAGTGAAAGAGGCGAGCGGTTGTCAGACATGCACTGTGAGGGGTGGCATATCATTTGCTATATAATCACAACTTTTGTTGTCTCTTCTTCTCTGCTTTATTTCGAATAGCGATTCGATTTTTCACCTCTTGTTTTTAAGTCAAAATCCTAGTTCAGACGTTGAAGATTATTTGGAATTTCATTTTAAATCGATCCGTCGCTGTTCGTAGTTAGTACTGAATTTAAATTTTAAATATCAATGACATTTTAAATTAAAACGAAAAAAATATTTTGTTTTGACAGGAAACATTTACATAAATGTTTAATTTAATCTAATTTTTGGTGGGGCATTTATTAGGGGGCTTATGTGTGAATTAACAGCCCGCAGCACACGAGAGATCGGTTCGTTGGAACCATAAGAGATTCAGTGGGTGGGTATATAAAAGAGACGAGGATTACGTACATACATACATATGTACATATGTACATATGTATGTACATATATTATGAGGGTTAGTTTTAAAAGAGATAGAGTTGTAGAGCGATATGCAGTCAACAGAACCGGAGAGTAGTCGATGAATGAAGAGAATGTCTGATATTTCTCATCGATCTTCCAACGAATTCAAGTTGATTAGTTTAAGGCGGTCTAGATAGGGAGGCAGAATCAGAGGATTTTTCCAATATAGACCTCGAAGAGCATAGCATAAGAAACAACGCTGAATGCTCTCAATTCTGGAAATGTGAGTAAGTTGGTAAGGGGACCAAACTTGAGAGCGGACGAACAAATGATTTGTATTTATAAGGACCGGGAAATAAAGGGGTTGGAGAACACCTTGGACTATCTTTTGCGAAGCCGAGCACTGAGTTTGCTTTGAGAATGATATACATAGTTTATGTGAGTGAAAAAATTAAGCTCTGGGTCACATAAAATGCCAAGGTAGTGAATATTATCAACGGTAGGTATGGGTTGATTATGGAGCAAGTAGATGCTGGGAGGAGATTTGATACGTTTGCGTGAAAAAGTGATTGATTGGCATTTGGCGAAGTAGCTCCAAAAATTTTCAAAATCCTGTTGAATAAGGGAAGAGTCATGTGTTGAGGAAGTGGACTTGAAAAACTTGGTATTATCAGCGTACAGAAGGATAGAAGAATGTTTGATGACCCTTTCAATATCGTTAATAGCTAGAATAAACAAACGTGGGCCTAGGTGGCTGCCTTCGGGGACACCGGAGGTAGCTAAGAAAGGGCAAGAGGTAGAAGTCTAAATCAAACGCTGTAATAACGCTTTTAAAGGTAAAAAGAAATCCATTTTAACAAAAATGGTTCAAAGCCGATAGTGGACAGTTTGAAAAGAATAAGCTTATGGGAAATTTTGTCGAAGGCCTTGCTGAAATCGGTTGATAAAAAATCGACTTCGTAGCCTTTCTCTAAGGCTGAGAGGGTGAAGGACACAAATTCAAGAAGGGTTCTAGACCGGCACTTGAAAAATCCATGTTGTGAGGAAGAAATGAGAGATTTGCAGTGGATACTTAAGGTTTCATACAAAATACTTTCAAAGAGTTTGGATACGTGTGAAATCTTGCCAATGGGATGATAGTTGTTAACATCGCTCTTCGGACCCTTTTTGTGTATAGGAGTTATAAGATGATTTCCATATCTGAGGAAACTCTCCTTGATTAAGAGAAGGGCTGAAAATTTTTGAGAGGGGGTGGAAGAGCATTTTTGCTGAGAAGTACGGCACGGAGACCATCTGGACCCGGATTAAATTAATTGTTGAGTTGATTCAATTTATATTCGATGAGATAAGGATTGACAATTTGAGGGAGTAGCGGTCCAAGAGAAAACTTTGTAGATAATTGAAATACGCAGAATCAGGAACAAAGGAGTCATCGCCAAAAGACTGTTTGAAGCATGTGGCAAAAAGGTTGGCGATAGTGCGAGTATCGTTAGAAATTTCGTTATTGAAAGAGAAAGTGGTTGTGTAGTCATCGGATTTTCTGATTTTTGGATTTTTCATGAGTTTGGCGCTGCGCCACTAAGCGGGATTAGCAGAATGAATCCTTTTCAAAATGTGCACTTCGTCTTACGCTGCGGAGTTTTTAATCTTTGTTTTCGCCAAACTATATTAAGTTACAGATGCTTCTTAACAAGCTGCTCCACTATATATGAGCCATGCTCGGACTGTGAACATGTCCAGAAAAAAACCTAAGGAAGCAGAAAAATCCTCTTGTCGACGACATATAGAAGGAAACCAACGTTTGAACACGACATGAACGATGTTCAAAGCTTGGCCATGAGATTTGACGTTGTACGTGCGTGAGAGTTTTGTCTGGTTTTCGTTGTATCTCGAGTTAAATATTGCAAAATATAGAAGTAGTGGTTAGAAAGAAATGAATCGACATGACATAATTTACCCAGCGAGAACAAATGAATCAGTGACAAATGAATCTATAACGAAGACAAGGCAATTTTGGACTGGTTGGATTGTTATTAACATTCTCTGGGGGTTATATGCCTTCAAAAACATCAATAGAATTATTGGAAAGCAGCCACCAATCTCGAAAGCTATTATCATCAACAACATTGAAGCAACATCAACACAAGAGTGGAAGCGTTGTCAATTGCTTTGAAGGCAGCTTCAGACCTGTTAAGTGTGCGATCAAATAAACAAAACCAAACAATCACGTTCGCGGTTACAATCAGACTCACCTCTGGTTCTGGCGACCTACCTGGAACTTCTTGGTTTAACTTCCAAAATGCATTACTCAGCTTTGACCTACTGAGTTGCATTCTGGAAGTTGACTTGTCCCACTAAGCCATTGCGTCACAATAAGTGTGAAACCAAAACTGTCACTATGCATAATAGTTAATTGTTATGCATTCTGACTCAGTGGGTTAGGAGGGAGACATTTAAAGTTAGTAAATATACGTATGTATAACATCCCTCCCCCCTTAGGGAGTTCAAGCCAGGTCTCCAGAAATAGGTTCGTCTTTCTTTATTAAATAAATACTAAATGTTAATACTAAATTTTACATAGGTACATATATTTGAATTAGTTAAATTTGTATCATATTTTCATAAGTTTAATTTTTTTTTTTATTTCTATAATACTTTTTAATCTTTTTACAGTTACAATTTACAAATCTTTTTATTTCAAGATTTTTTTTCTTTTATTTTTTTTTTTTTACACTTCAGAATTCTTTGTTGTAGTGAGCTTAGAGCAAGCTGCATTCTACAATCAGAGGCTCATCATGAGTGCATGTGTTAGTGGTTAGTAAAATTAAGCAAACTAACACAAGCACATGTATAACTACAAAATTAGAACAAATACAAAATTAGATATAATATAAAAAAAACATTTAAACTAAACATACAAAGTTAAAACAATTAATACATTAACGAGAGTGGAGCACTGGTTCGAAATAATGTTTTTAATCCTATTTTACTCATGTTAAAATCAACAGATGAGGCGTTCAAGTTAAAAAGTTTGCACATGCGATTGAGTGGCTCGTGTGTGCCATAGTTTGTTCTGTGAAAAGGAACGTGAAAAAGTTCAAATCTTCGCAGGTGGTGGGATCCTCCTCGGTAATTAATTCCTACATGGGCTAGCAAGTCAGGCGCATCAGTTTCACCATTGATAAGTTGATGAAAAAATACCAAATCATTATTGACACGCCTTTGAGATAAAGTTTGAAGTTGCAGAAGCTGAATTCTGTGTTCATAGGGTGGAAGGTTATACGGATCAGCCCAGGGTAGACCTTTCAAGACAAAACGAATGAATCTATGTTGTATTGCTTCAATACGACTTTTATGAATTTCGTAGAAGGGTGCCCATACTTGAGAGGCGTACTCAAGATGGGGTCGTACATAACAATTGTATAAGGAAAGGGTAACATACGGATCGTTAAATTCTTTTGCCCAGCGTTTTATAAATCCAAGCATGGAACTTGCCTTATTTACAATATAATTAATATGTTCTATGAAACATAGATCAGAACTAAAGTGAACACCCAGATCTTTGAAACTAAAAACACGACAGAGTGTGTGTTGTGAAATGGAATAATCAAAAGCACTCACTACTCGTTTTTTAGAGAAAGTTATAGTTTGACATTTAACTGGGTTAAGAGAAAGACCGTTCTTCCCACACCAAACATTAAAATTGTCAAGATCAGCCTGCAAGAGAATGTGGTCAGGACTAGAATGTATTGTTTTAAAAATTTTCATATCATCAGCATAAATAAGAATATCGCTAAAGTGTATACATGAAGCAACATCATTTATAGCAAGAATGAAAAGTAACGGGCCCAGATGGCTTCCTTGGGGGACACCCGAGTGAGCATTGAATGAGTTTGAAAGGATGTTTCTAAATTTTACTTGGTAAGATCTATTCTCAAGGTATGATTTTATCCATGCTATAAAAAAAATCGGAAAACCAAAAGCTTTGAGTTTGAATATAATAACGTTGTGACTAAGCTGGTCGAATGCTTTAGAAAAATCAGTGTATATACAGTCAACTTCATTCCCGTTTTCTAATGCAAGCGAACATGTATGCAAAAACGTAAGAAGATTTGTAACCGTTGATTTTTTTCTCACAAAACCATGCTGTTGATCACATATTATATTTTTAGTATGAAATGCTAAGCTGTCGCAAACAACTTGTTCGAATAGTTTTGGAATGCAAGAGAGCTTTGCTATTGGCCTATAATTTTTGATGTCAGTTTTTTCGCCCTTTTTAAAGATTGGTGTAAGAAACGATTTCTTCCATAAATAGGGAAAACTGCCTGTCCTTAAAGAAAATTCAAACAAAAATTGAAGGGGTTGAACTAGTATATGTTTACACTTTTTCAATACTATAGGCGGAATTCCATCTGGACCAGATGAGTAATCATCATTTAATGATGAGAGAAGGTTTAAAACAGTACTCGGGGGTACTGGGATATTATTACAGCTAGTTTGGGCATATGTATGTAAATTTCTAAAATAATGTTCGTCAACATCTAAAGGCTTGTCAATAAAAGAATTTCGAAAATTATTTGCAAAAGCGTTACAAATATCAACGGTATCCTTCAGCGAACAATTTTCATAAATGAAATTAGCCGGATAACCATCTGAGTTTTTTTTTGAATTAACAAACCTCCAAAATGTCTTTGGGTCATCTTTTAGAGAACTACCCATTTCGTTAACATGGTAAGTGTATAGATTTTTTGAAAGAGTTTTAAATTCTTCAAAAAGGGTAATGTATGAGTTGTGGTCTACTGGCGAGAGAGTTTTTAAATATACTTTCCATGCTTTGTTTCTTTTATTTCGGAGTGCTCTTAGCTCTTTCGTATACCATGAATGGCAAAAGTTTCTATTTTTTGATACTTTTAAAGGGATAGTATTGTTAATGCAGTTGTTAAGGATAGAATAGAATTCAAAAACTGCTTCGTCAATATCGCCAGACACTGATATATTCTCAATACCAGACTTAGCAATTTCATCTGAGAGCAACTGAAAGTTTGCCTTTCTGAAGTCAAAACTATATGAACAATCATAAGGGTTACTGTTTTCAGTAAGGTGATTACTCAAGTCAAAAAAAATATCCAAAGGAGGATGATAGTTATCTATGTTAGTAATTCCGGAACTAGATTCTAGAACCAGAGTACTAATAGCGTCCGAAGAAAATACCAAATCGAGAATTCGATTTTTAGAGTTTTTAATACAGCTTATTTGCTGTAAGTCAGTTGAAATAATTCTATCAAGAAGCAGTAACTCATTTTGAGAAGAAGTTAAGGAAGCTTCTTGATACAATTCGTCATCAGAGGGAACCCACTCTATGTGAGGTAAGTTAAAATCACCAAGAAGTACTATGTTGCTGTTGGAGCAAGACAAGTCAATAACAAAGTCTAAGGCCTTAGAGAGTTCAACATAAACTGCCTCCGAACTTTTTGGAGGAATATATGCATTTAAAATAAACAAATGTTTGGACTGCAATGTTAATTTTAAACAAATCAGTTCGATAGACAGATTGAAAGGGAACGAAACAGAAGAAGATGTAAATTTATTTCGAACTGCAATTAAAACACCGCCTCCCACTTCTTTTGGTTTATCAACATGACGATCTTTTCTATAAACTAAGAACTCTTGATTAAAAAGTTCCGTGTCCAAGAAACTAGAATTTAACCAGGTTTCTGTCAAAACAAAGATGTCATGTGAGAGTGCTTGGGAGTTCATGTATATATCAGTGGTTTTGCTGCGAAGCCCTCTTACATTTTGGTAGAAGAGGGTGATCCTATTAAGTTTTTTGGAGATGAGATTTTTGGTGCATTTCGCGTCTGTCTATTTTTTCTTGAATTAGTGAACTCTTTAATAAGAGCTTCAGAGGGCCAATTATTAATATCGCAAATTGAATTGAAAAACGAAGGATGTGTAACTATTTTAAACGAGGAAATGAAACTATTTTCTTTACTAATTTTTGTACACTTAACGGAAGTGTTAGAGGGAATACTATTAGTAGATACCAGATGGGAAATTATATCATCCGGAACGATATCTGGTTCCAAGCGTGAAATAAAAATAGATTTTGGCTTAGAGACTGCTTTAATTGGCTTAGGATCAATGCAAATATTTGGTACAGTTACTGAATCCGTGTTAGGATCAACCGTCACTGAACCTTGATTCAAAACTTGATCGACAATAGGCAATTCCAAATTATTATTATTCTGGTGACTGGGATTGTTTTTAAGATTTGATCGTTTAGGGGGTGGGCCGGAGTGTTTAACAAGTAGTGAGTTTTCGCGACCTCTTTTGTTATTATTTTTCGCAGCTGATACTTGTCCAGATGAGCCTGCTTGGGCAAGAAGATCCTCTTCCTCATTATTTGTAGTAATAATAACAGGTTGAGATTCATGGACTAAGTCATCAGTAGAAGTTGCCCTGTTAACCATGTCGTTTTTGAAAGTAAATGAGTTAACATTAGATACTGCATTGTTAAAATTAATAAGCAGTTCTTCAAATCCCTTTGATAGTTTTAAAATGTCTGCCTTAAAAGAAGTCATTCTAAAAGCCAATTGAGATAAAGAAAGCTTACGACAATCGGGACAGTACCAAAATGCAAATTTAGAATTGGATATCTTTTCAATAAATGCATTAGTTGATCCTATGCACTTTGCGTGGTAGAGATTACCACAGGGTCCAAAACAGGCAAAAAGCGGCGTGGAAGGCAAGCCTTCGGGGCAATTCTTTGCAGAACAAATCATTTTCAATGAGAAAAAAAAGAAACGAAAAGACACTAAAATAAAAAGTACAAAAACAGGAAAAAAATAATTTCAAATTAATTAAAAAAAAAAAAAAAAAATATTGGAGAAGACTGTAGGATTCGAACCCACGCAACCCTGCAAAAATTGATGACCGCGCATCTACCACTTACGCCACCGAGCTATACTAAAATTGTGTGAAAAATTGAATTAAAATAAAAACAAAATAAAATGTTAACATGGAAAAATTGGATTAAAATTTCTAATTAATAGGAGTAAGGGAGACAAATTTATAAAGCTTAAAGCTTAAAACTTAGTGATAGGGGAATTGTTATATAAAGCACAAGTATGCACAAACACTTGGATACAAGGAAATAAAAAAAGGTACACTTTGCGTAGGAGAACAATTTAACTTGTAATGAGAAAATTAATCTTACCACGTACTATTTTAATTTTGTCAAACTAAATAACACACTTCAAACACAAACTATGATCATAAACACAAGGCAAAAACTAATATTCACTTATTCAGTGAAATTGGACAATTAAATTGAAATAAATTTGACGAAATACATTAAAAAAAATTATTAACACAGGAGCGATATAAAAACACAACCAATTACAACAAAACCAGTGCTGTCAATGTCGCTTACATTTGATTTAACCTTTTTTTTTTACTAGCATTTTTTTGTGTTTTATTTATTTGACTTTAATTCATTTCTTTTAACTACAAACTTTATTTTCAATAATATTATCTACATAATTATATTAAAATTAATTTGCTATTACAATTTTAAAGTTTCAATATTTTCTTATTTTTTTTTATTATTATATAAATATTAATTTAAAATATACTTGTTTATACCCGGGCAGAGGTGACGCTGAAACTCGCTATGTCTGCTTTAGGCTGTGGCGTTGATGGTGCACGTTTCCTTGGCGTTCGGTTGACTGTCAGCTCACGGAGTGGTAGAATAGTTGATGGTGCTTTGGCTCGGATGGAACGACTGGTTTGTGCTCTGGATCGGAGACATCGGACTAGACAAATGACAATAACCGCTACCGCTGCTAAGGTGACTAAGGTCAACATGGAGTAGCGATGTAGCGACAACTCCCATTCATGATCTGTCACTTTTCGCTCTGCATTCATAAGGTTCCATTCTTGTTCAAGCTCTTCCATACTTTTTTTCCCAACATTAAGTTCGTTGGCAAAATGCTTGTGGTTGCCAATAAGTATGGGAAGAAGTTTTGGTGTGGGTGCTTGTTTAACTGGGATGGAATTGGCTTGAAGTGCTTTCACAAGTTCTGAGTGGTCCACCATTGGTTGTTTGTATTCAGTAGAAACCTCAGAGTGAAATTCGTACAGTAGCTTAAATCCCTTGGCACTGGCTTCGCAGGGCTGCTCCATCTTAAGGATTCCTGAACCGTTGAGGGTGGCTGTATATTGTTGGTCAGCACACTTCAAGTTAAAAACGAAGGAATCCTTTACTTTGAAAAGCCACTCGTTCGGTGCCGTCATCTTCAGGAATATTCCTTTGCTTGCTGGAACCGCAGTGTATTTACACGAATCTTTTGATGAAGCTGCGTGTTGTAAGAGTTCTACTAAGCATTCATTTGATCCAGATGTGAATACCGGGGTCTCGTATCGGCATACCGCAATGTCTTTTTTAGCATCTCTTATTGCAATATGTGAGCATCGGGAATACTGTTCCTCATTCAGCATTACGAAAAGGTCGTGGTTATCAGATTCTGCGATGTATTCATACTTTGTATCGATAACCAGATCCCATCGTTCCTCTAATACTGTTGGTAAGGCGTACACTTTATGGATGTCAAAGTGCAAGGAGTCTGGAAGTGGAAGCGTTACCTTAACAAACAGGTTTCCCTCATTTGCAAAGACTGCTGTTCTGGCCGCTGAATTAATTATGCCAAGGTTCTCGAATGAGAATCCTCCTTTGACCGATTTCTTAAGCAGGTCAGTAATGTTTCCTACGTCCAGGATGAAAGGGTGGAGTTTGTTTTGGTTAAGGTCATCAAGTATGGAAAGCTCCAGGGTTTGCCGGTTTTGGACCTCCATTATTTTTGCGGTGATCACTGATATCATAAACCCACCTGCTGGAAGTCTGCAGCTTAATTTGGAAGAAGCTATATTTGATGACCCTGAAATAAATCCGCCAAGTAGAAGACTTAGCATTAAGGATTGGACTTGTTTAATTATTGATTCAAAATATGTAGTTTTGTATGGCCTTTAGTCCTACAAATTAGCGTTTCGTCCGGCCTACTCACTTGGACTAAATTATTCAAATAAGAAACTATTGATATTAACCGAAATTTAATTGATGAATAAAACTATCTATCTATCTATTTATCTAACTATTTAGTGACACCAATCAAGCAAGGCTGACCAAACTGACAGCCCACATATCTGGAGGAGGTAGCAGAAATCTTGGCAAGCCAAAAAAGTCAGCTGGACCGAATGGAGTCTCAAGCTACGCCCTTAAATGGCTTTCAGATTTGTACAATGATGCTCTTCCTCACAATCTGCCTTAATATCTGCATCGATAACTGTTACTTCCCTCAAAAGTGGAAAACAGCGAAATTAGTGGCAAAGAGGTGCTCAACTATAAAAAATAAAAATAAATAAATTGGGTGGCGCAACAGCTCGTGGAGAACCAGGACCTAGTGACTTACAACTCACCACCATTCCTGTGTGCGTGTTTGTTGGCAGGAATGGGGGGGACCTACAGTTTTTTGCCGAGTCTGAACGGCTAAATGAGAAGCACTTTTTCATGACAAGTATACTCTTGGAGGATTTGTCAGTTCCTCGCAAGAAGCAGTACCTCGAATAAAACATTTCTGGTGGCACGGCTGGGAATCGAACCCACACCTTCGGCATGACAGTCCTACGCACTAACCATCAAGCCACGAGGTACTACGCTCAACTATGCAGGCCTTTATCAAAATGCGATCATTAATGACATGCAGTTCGGCTTTCGACAAAACACTTGAAACTACATACGCTGCTAAGGTTCAAACACGCCATCACCACAACACAGCGCTCAATAGTCACTGTGACACCGTTGGACGCTTCCTGGATGTCGAGAAAGCATTCGACAGCGTATGAATAGAACCTTCATCTATTGCATCTACCTCTGCTACTTATCTCTTCTTTGCTTCAGACAATTTTTCGTTCAACTGAACAACTGTAAATCAGACATTAAGACCATCAGAGTGGGAGTCGCCCAAGGTTCAAAGCTTGGCCCCTTCCTCTACAGCTTGATGACATCTGATCAATCTGTGCCAACTTTATGCTAGTATCTTCTGTATGCTGATGACTCGCTAACTTACGCAACATCAAAGTCGTTGCCATTATTCGCCGTCCGTAAAGTAGATGCTCACATCAATAGACTCTTTGAATTCTATAGGAAATGTTTCATCCAGATCAACACTACAAAATTGGAACTTGTCTGCTCCATGAGGTTTGGACAGAGGCAGTTGCACTGCAACAAAGTGCAGAAACATTGTTCTGAAACTCCCAGATTTAACTTAGCTAAGCTCAACCCACACTCAAGATGATGTGTACTCAAAAGAGCCAGATGAGCCTTCCACCACATAAGCCCTCTCACGATAAGAAGAACCGGACAAGCAACTCCTACGGCCAGTCATAAGCTATTGTTCCCAGGCTGGTTCTCAGTCTCTAAGCTAGCCATTAAGGAACTTTAAGCTTTGGAGAGGAAAATGCTAAGAATTTTTGTGAGAAACAATACAGGAATGTACAACTCTATTTATAAAGAAGCGAATATAATCCCTATTAGACTAAGAGCCTACAGCAGATTTTGGGTGTGAGTGATAGCAAAAAAAGAAGTATAGACGTCGAAAGCTTCCTTAAAAGCTATTCAAAAAATCAAGTCTTGCAGTCCACAACTGAGGCCTTTGTAATTAAACAGTGCATCAAAAAAAAAATATGAATGCAACTTCGAGGGTAATCGTGTTAGCCAAAATTGGTTTTCACCCCTCTCTAGATAAGCTCCGCAGATCCCATATCACGGAATCTGAGATCATTTGAGTGTTTAATTTGCCCTGCCAGACTGTTTACAAAAACCGTTTTTCACTTAGAATTTTGAATTTTTTAAACGGTCCGGTAGAGCGGACACTTCCTATATCTAAAAAAAGCTTGTAGGGGACATCAGCAGTCACCCAAATCAGCTAATGAGAAGAATGTCCGTCCACCGATCAACGACAACCCGAGCGAAGTTACCTCAGTACAATGGAAGCCCTGGAGGCCTGGATGACAACATTATCACCATAGACAACGAGGAAGCAGTTTCCTTCTAAGCTGGTACAAGGTCAGCCTTCTACCACGGTTATTTAGCCAAAATCACCACTAGGTAATGGGGATGGATGCATCATGTCCTGTAACCCCGGCTGGGGCATAGGGCATCAATAAAACGTCTCCATCCTTCACGGTCTGCTGCAAGGTATTTTAACTGTGGCCACGTCTTTCTCTAGGATTCTGCTTCTGTTAATACAGTTGATTTCCATGTTGTTTTTGGTCTTCCAACCCACCGTGCACCTTAAGGATTCCATTCAAAGGACTGCTTTGTAATCTCATCGTTTGGTGTCCACAGTGTGTGACCAATCCATTGCCATTTACGCTTTCTTATGTCGACGTCCAGCCGCTCTTGACTTGTCCTGCGCTACAATTCCTCGTTTGCAGTGTTGCCGCTGAGGAATTTGAAAAGGTCGTATAAAAAAGGGTCACGAGGAAGAAAAAGTCGCACTAAGAGATTTTTTGATAAATAACAAAAACGGCCCTGAGAAATAGATCCGAATCTAGCTAAAGTCGATTTTAACAAAATCATCCGTAGAAATAAAACACAAATTTCACTTCAAAATGTTTAGATTAGATCATCTTAAACTTAGCTTGAGGTGCTTCTAAGCATTTAGTGGTGAAATTTATGTTTTATTTCTACGGATGTCTTTGTTAAAGTCGACTTTTGGCTAGATTTGGATCTATTATTAAGGCCAATCAGAATACGTATAAATCGCAAAGAAAATATTTTGTTTGTGGTTTTCTTTTTTAAACAATTGACCATAGCAAAAAATCAGTTCATATATCCATTCCAATTCTATACAACTTCACAGACACATTTAAATCTGTAGTTTTCGTAAAAAAACTAAGTTCAAAAATGTATTTGCTTCTTCGTATCTATGGCTCACTTTACATCGAGTTCGAGCCTAAAACAGTTAACCAATTTTCTTCACACTTTATGCATATTTTTTTAAGAACATGTTCATAAATAATTTAATTTTGAAGAAAATCGGTTAACTCGGTTGGGCTCTAGCTTGATGTAAAATGGACGTGCGTTATTCTAATCATATTTGTACCAAACACCACAAAAGAATGACGTACGACTAGACCGCACGTACTTCCACTTATGTTCAAGCTGCTTGAAACTTAAGAACTTTGGAAAATGGCAAAGTAATTACAATTTTAGAACTATAGAAACAAAGCATTGAAATATTGAATATTCCAAACAAATAATTATTCTTACCAAATCCAAATTTTTTTTTTTCAAAATTTTGATAAGCAATATTACATATTTACATCTTAAAAGTTCTTTTAAAAAGTTTAAATGTTAATGAGAAAGTCAAATACGTTTGCTTACCCCTTCCACATTTTCATTTTTGGATACGAAATCGTTTTTGAGATAAAAATTGGGACAATCGCTCCAAAAGGGGGAATTATGGTAACCTACGCTAGAGCCGTTTTTCCGAAGAAAGTTTTTCTAAAACGGTTGTATGGCAAGTACCGTTATTTTGATCCAAAACCTCTAAGGAATAACCAAAAAATCTTAACTTTGAAGAAATCGTTTCAGTAGTTTGGGCTCAGGTCGAGGTAGAAATAGACAGATAGAATTGTGCCATACACTTTTGGGGTTCTCTATCATCGTAATGAGACATACTTGATTATTAGATACCTCAATTTTTTTTGTCTGTACACTCGTGCCATATGAAATATTAAAAAATGTGGGGAATATTTCAAAGCTCAATTACTGGACAGTTACTACGTTTATATGCAGAAAATAGAAAAATCGAATTGGATTTTCAAGGTAGAGCAGAGGTAGCAAGGTTTGACTCAATTCCACTGACCTTGTGCGATCCCGATGGACCAAGCCGTTTTCAAATCATATCATATACGTTTTCATCTTGTAAATGGAAAATTGTAAAGTTTTTTTCTAAGAAAAAAACCAAAAAGTTTACCTTGTCCATGCAATTTTCTAGAGATGGGGTCAGAAAAGTCGCAAGATTTCTTAAAAAGGGTAAAAAGAGCTAGCTTTTTAAAAAGTCGTCTCATGGTCGCATGAGGCAATAAAAGGGGTCAAAAGGCGACTAAAGTCGCACAGCGGCAACCGTGCTCGTTTGATATTATTTGTGGCCAGCAAATCC
The DNA here is from genome assembly GCA_963921185.1 of Dasysyrphus tricinctus. Taxonomy (NCBI): domain Eukaryota; kingdom Metazoa; phylum Arthropoda; class Insecta; order Diptera; family Syrphidae; genus Dasysyrphus; species Dasysyrphus tricinctus. The sequence goes on along the minus strand of OY992532.1, from coordinate 174,844,806 downwards.
TTAGGATGTGGCAAAGGCAGCGATTCTCAAAAGCCTGCAATTTCCTCGAAATGGTAGACGTGACTTTCCAGGTTTGACATTGGATTCGAAGAATCTTAACTTAGTGCGTAAGGAGATTTGGATGGATTTCCAAATTGGGGACAGAGTAGGTACCGAAGGCAGCACGAGCTTTATTAATTCTACTTGTCCAGATATGTACCACACTGATCTCTATAAAACACTGGATAGTGTATCGATACAAAAATATTGCTTCCATTTGAAGAATTGTTATATTATGAAGCTGACCACTTTTTTGTATACCAGTATAACTGTCCCAACTAACAAACTCTCCAGAGCTTAGGTCTTATTTTCTCAAAAAAACTCCCATAATTCTCTTTCAGATCTTATTGCTATACTTAAGACATGATCTCTCATTATGAAACAAAAATTCGTCTTTTAACGTTTTTATTATACGAGCTTAGCATTTTTGAAACATCGAATAGCTTTAATTTTATACCTAGAACAATTATTCCTCGTGTATATAAATTTAATGTCTTGTAATAATCTTGTTATCAAATTTAAGCTCTAAACGTCATTTTTTAATCTTTAAAATCTCTTATCAAGAGGTAATAAAGTAACAAAAACAAAACACTAACTATAGGATTCATATGAGATGAAATGTTGCATCCACAGCTGCTTATATTTGATTTATACACAAGTCGTTCTTTTTCTTAAAGTTTTGTGTGTACATTGTTTTCCGACGTTCAGTTTTCTATTGGACTTGCTTCCTGAATGGAACAATTGGATGTTGAATATTACAATTAAAAATTTATTTTATTTTTGACGAATGTAAACTTTCGGTGATTTATTTTCTTTTGTTTCGGTGTAATTAGGTTTTTTGACATTATTACACTTGTAAATTTGACCAAATAATTATAATTTTGTTGCCTATTGAAATGCTAATTTTTGATATTCTTTGTTCAGTTATTACAACATTTATGACGCCATAATGTAAATTTATCATTCTGAAACTGTTATGCACAAAACTAAACATATTTCTTACTTTGACATTTCAACTTTTATTGAAACATAAACAAAAGTAAACATTCGTTAGAAAAAGGAACGCATCACCGATATTTGTTTGTTTTTTCTTGGTTTGTTTGATAGCTGTCAAAAAAAAGTCACATAGAAGCATCTCACTTCTCATAACAAGTGTTTGTTTTCATACAAACATAAATGTTACAACACTCTCATAAAAATGTTTATTCAAGAGTTAAAAGTATCGAGTGGACAGCAGCCATATTTCAATTTGAACGAAGTGTTGTTTGCATAGTTTGAGGGTTACCGTGATTTGAAAATAAATCTTAAAATAATTTATTTGGGTTTCCATTATGATGAATCTATTTAAGATATATTTACCAGTATTAGTGTGTTTATATTAGCCCTGTTTTTTAGCGCATTTTAATCTTCGCTTAAAAAAGTAGCATGTTTAAAACAACAACAATACGGAGTTATACCAAATTGTTGTTGTATTTTTCATACTACTTTTTTTAAGCAAAGATAAAAATGCACTAAAGAACAGGGCTATTGATGTTTATTCTGTCAACTTCTTTTTTTTCATTAAAACGTCTCTTTATCTCTTGTAAATTTTTTGATTATAAATAACAGGTATACAAGAATAAGACCATCAAATCGACAAATTTTCTGCTTTTATACCTTTTTCGTCATATAACATCAATAAATACCATAAATAATATCAGCATAAAAAGTATTATTCTGATTCAAAACAAACATCAAGGTAACCCTTTTTCTATTTCAAAATAAAAATAAAATAATTTAAATATCAATAATTTTGAAAGCGCTTTGTTATTTTTCGAAGTAAAATGTTTAAGTTAGTAGAAAAAGTTTCATTCGCACTAAGATTTAGCTTCACATAATGTGACAAACTATAAATATAGTAACGTCACCATGATATCAAAATATAAATGCTCTCACTAAAATACACATTAGTTTTTCACCATGAGACAATGACGATGACACATACAGATAAAAGTTATATCTTCGTACCTACTTCCAAAAAAAGTATAGACAATGTGAAAGATAATTATGTATGTGTATATGTTTTTTTAATTTTGCACATACTCGTTCTCTTTTCATCAACTCCCACAAGAAGAGACGCATTCTCCTAGCAAGATTAATAGGGCGTTTGTCATCCCATATTAACAATTAAAATGTTTCTATAAGAGGAAAATTAACTCCCATAAGTGGGCCATTTAAAGCTTGTAACACTTTCATAAGAATGTTGGAGTAGTCTCCTAGAGTAAAACTAGCTCCCGAAATATAGTCTCTTAAGCCGCTTGGAAATTCTTATGAGAGGAAAATTGTTACTTGGGGTATAACATGTAATACAAAGATAATCCATTAAACAGACATCAATTCTCCGTTCGTTTCACCCCCCGAGTTCTGTTTGCTAACATTTGTTGTGTTCGTATTTTAAATTCATTCACTAATTAGTAAATGAAACGGAATAACAAACGTAAAGAGTGTGACAAGGAGGTAAAATCATTTAAAAAAAACGTAGAATATGCAATCGCATCCTCCTCATCATAATTATTCATTAGCTGTTTTGCTCAACTTGTTCGCAAACTGCAATGATTTATCTCATTCCACTATGTAATTATACTAAAAAAAATATACCAAATGCATACAGTGAATAACTTAAAGATAATAAATAATAAAAAAAACTTCCACAAAAGTTTATATTTTCATATCATGGTCTGTTCCCTTTCTTCAGATAGACATCTAAAAATAGGGATGAGCGATTTTAATAGATATTTGCAAAATATCGATAGTAAAGATTTCGATGATTTGCAACATCGATATTAACATCCAAAACATGGGACTAAAAAACAAACAAAAAGTTAGTACGAAAATGATTGATTCTGCTAGTAAAATCTAGATGGAGTGACTTTCATAGTTTTTAAGTCATCTGTAACATTTGGAATTTTTTGAAAAAGGAAATCATCAAAAGATCTCCCAAACCAAACTTAAAAATTCAGAACCACAACAAAACTTTCGATGTGCAAAAAGGCACAGATATAAGTTTACACATGAAGTGCCTATCAATTTTGTTTCCATCAAATTTGTTTTGTGTTTATTTTTGCAAAAGAAATATTTTTACATCGATATTCAAGCATTAATATCATCGATGCTCAGCAAGACGCATTTTAAACCACACAAGTCTTTGTACACACTTTTGTAAGCAAAAATATCTTGCAATATCGTTAGATAACAGTGTACACATGAAATACTTGCAATATTGCTTCTATAAAATCTGTGGACGATATAATTTGCAAAATTCAAATTTTAGCATCGATTTCCACGCATTGAAATTATAGATGCTCAGAAAGACCCAATTTACACCAATGCAAGTTTTTGCACACAACTTCGTGTTTTGCAATATCGATATATTTCAAAAAGCCACAGAAAACAGTTTACACAAAATTCCTTGAAATATTACTGCAAAATACATATTTAATATCGATTTTCACGAATTAATTTTATCGATGGTCAAAAACACGCAGTTTACACCATGCAAGTTCTTGCGCACACCTTCGTGTGAAACAAGATTTTGAAATATCGGATTTCAAAAAGGGCACACATAACAGCTTAACACCATGAATTGCCTTGCAATATTGATTTTATCAAATTTGTTGATATTCATTGTGCAAAATACATATTTTAACATCGATTTTCACCCATTAAAATCATTGATGCCTAGAAAGATACCACTTACACGTGGTTTTAGCACACAAGCTTCTGTGCATCATTATTTTGCAATATCGATGTTTAAAGTTGAAATACCTTGCTTATGACTTCATATTTTTCATTTGTATGAAAACTTAAATCGATTTTAAGAAACTTAAGATAATGTAGCCGGCACCAGAAATTTTGAAAGCAAAAATACATTAGAGCATAGCATGACGCATTTTTTGCTTTGGTCAAACAAAAAACTTTAACAAAAACACCTGAAAAAACATCAATGTTAAGTAGCATCGATGTTTTCGGTTCGATATTTATTGACATCGATGTTTGGTCTTCGATGTTGAAATCGATGTTGTTTCAATATCACACATCCCTATCTAGAAAATACTTTTTTTTTTATAATTCAGACGTCAAATTATGAAGCCGACCACCTAATTGTCATCTTCAAATGGAAGCAAAGAAACTGTTATACATTATAAGGAATACACTATCCAGTGTATTATAGAGATCAGTGATGTACCACCGTTTGCAGAAACAATACTGCCAAGGTAGTTAAACTGTTCGACTTCTTCGCCTGGCGTCTCTTGTAGAATAATACGCTGTGTGGAGCGGCATGTGAGCATTATTTTCGTCTTTTTGCTGTGTTTTCTTAGACCACTCGACTCTCCGTTCACTTGCAGTGTTTGACACATCCCGTTTAGCCCACTGACGTTATTTGCCAGTGGACATAATGTCAATGGCATAGTCTAAATGACTGAGCCTTTTGAACAGTCTCCATTGAATTCCCTGTTGCTCAGATTGACCAACACTAGCTGTAAATACGTCATCCATCACCAGCAGGAAGAGAATTGGTGATAGAACATCCCCTTGTCTCACACCCTGTTGCACTACGAAGGAGTCGGATAGCTGCCCATTGTGTAAAACAAAACACCTAGCGTTATTGTAGGACTCCCCAATAATGGTAACAATTTTTGGGGGAATTCTTCTACCAAGCAACGATCTCCATGCAACGATGCCCTATTAATGTATCTCCTCCGGTTTTGAAATTCTCCGCTGGTAATTCATTATCATCAGATGTGGTGGCCTTGTTGTGCTTTCCTTTAAGCATTTTGACTAGCCAAGTCTAACTCTTCTATACCGGGTTATGGAACTAGATCTAATCATTAACTGGACGAGGGTTTTCTGAACTTGCCCTATTACTTACTCAACATGGATGTACATTTAGTATAGCTTAGCTATTGCAGACGGTGCTTGAATTAATCTACTATATTATTGAGCTTCCAACACCCTCTGGTACTTTTTTAGAAAACCTTCCTCTGGTAACAAAGAGAACAAAATTTCATAAGATTTCAATTAACAATAGTATTCACCAATTATTCTGCCTCCAGTGAGAGGTGATCTGATTTCAATTATGAGCAATCAAATAAATTAAAGCAAATATCAAGAATGCATAAATCAGTGTTGAATGACAAAAGAGTTATCCCTTCCATGCCTGTGTACAATATTGACTCGATATAATTTAAGTAACCAATCTATCGTCTTATGGCAATAATATGTCATATCCATATCCCTAAAATGGCTTCCAATAATTTTCTTTATGTATTATCTGTCAATTAAATAATACACATCTACATCACGTATCTACAGAATACCTACATATATATTTTTACCAAAGATAAGATATAAATTCGTGTAACAGAAACAGACACACAAATTGAAACTGAATCTAATTATGACCTCCTGCAAGCAATTAGTTACTCTGTTGGATACCATTAAACAAATTAGCTACGCAAAAAGCCATGTTCATGAAAAAATTCCAAAAGCCACAGGAATTCATATTATTATATAGCATAATGACATCCTAATTATGTATCTCTCAAGAATCCTCCTCATTTGTCCCTTATGTCACATAAGGGAAGCTCCTGATGTAAGTACCTATACCTACATACATTCCACAAATAACTGCTAACAAATTGTATGACGGCTATGTTGATATTAGGCTATGGCATGGTGAGTAAGGCTGGGTAGCATCTTCGAAATGTTTTCGGAATAATAAATTGATATAATGTCAATTAAGAGGTAGTAGGTAGTCTTACTTTTCCAAGGATTCAGTCCTCAAACACAAGCATTATCTCTGTATGCGTATTGCGTTTGTGTGTTTTACATTTTCACCTACTTGAAGGATTCTATTTTCATCAGCAAGTATAGATACAGCAAGGAATATCACAGAAATCGAAAACAGAAAGTGTTACGTGATAAAAATCTACAATAAAATGGAAATCCTTTCCTCCATTTTCATTAATCTAAAAACGATTGTAGCAGACTTTCAGTAACTTGTCAGACACTTTTCAACCTCTTCTCCTCAGACTAGATCTATTCTATATAAAGATCCAACTCTTGGGGAGAAGGTTATCCTAGACCTGAATTATTTAGAGTCATGTCTTTGATTAAAGAATAAAAGAGACGGCAGTAAAAATTTAAAAAAGCCTTTTTGCATAGCTTGCGCTGCTCTGCTATACGGAATTGTACGGATACGGATCCTGCTTAAATTCCAGGCACGTGTAAAGTGTTCATCAACACGTACCTTCCTACAAACCACATCGAATTGAGAAAATGCTGCAACACAAATTCATCATGCCACCAACATTTGTGCGTATAAGAACGATGCTCCCAACGATGGGTAGATGAATTTTTATTGGTCTTTAATGCGATTTCGTTTGGTGTGTGTACTTAGAGCAAATCCCTTTTCCAAAAAAAAAAAAAAAAACAACGGAAAATACCTAGATCCTTTAAATATTACTTTTTCATGCCCGGGGTTGAAAAACTAAGTTCTTTCCCGTCCTGTTTGTGTGGTGGCGTTGATTGTGGGGTCGGAGGAGTTTTGTTCTTCCTCTAAAATCATTACAATAACATTACAAAAACATCCGCTGGCTAATACTTGGAGGCCACGTGAGGTGAAAGCCAAAAAGTTTATGCGACCGAGCCATGCCGCAGGGAAAATTAACATTTTTAATGCTAACAACTTTGTGGATTTAATGGGCAATGAAAACCTTATCTGGGTTTATTTATGGGCTTATATTGAAATGTTACGACAAACTCTGACAAAAGAGGTTGTCGAAAATTAAAATCATTTAAGTCTATTTTGAACATAAACATATTTGATTATTTGCACTTGAACTGGTTGTTGGCAGAATGTTTTTTGTATAGGTTTGAATGCAAATGTGGTAGCTGGTAGGTACCTATAAGTCCAAAAGGTTAGGAACATCTAGGTTTTAAAGTGCCTATTTTAAAGAATTTAGTAAGAACATTAGTTGTATTCATAACTATTACACCTTAAAACTAAGACACAAGCTCGTAAAGCAACTTTCGTAAATTTGTTTTTAAAGCTTCGATTTTTGTATTCGATGATTTCTATGTTTTTTCGAAAAGAAGTAAACACTTAAACTTAGAATGTAATTGCTTAATAATTTGTTTTTAATTAGTCGTTACTGAATTGTGACAAACCTAGATTTGTCATGCACTGTATTCTATGTTTTTTGGTTGTTTATTTTCTATGAGTGTCAAGTGTTCACGACAAGTATCACGAATCGATAAATGGGTTGGTGGATAATTTGACGTTAATTTGTTGTGGAAATTTCGAATTTCCTGTTCTTTGTTTTCTATGTTTCTTTTCGAAAAGTGGTAAAAAGTTTTTAAACTCAATATCTTATTGCTTTTTGATTTGTGCTCAATAGTCACTTGTTATAGTTGTGATTAGATTCATTATTTGTCTTGCACTGTTTTCTATGTTTTTTGGTGGTTTGCTTTCTATGATTCAAGAAGTTAGCTAAGAAACTTTCATGAATCGAAGAATGGGTCAATTAGCTGTGACAACTTTGACTTTGTCGTTTACTGATTTCTTTATTTTTGTTGGTGCTTTGCTTAATTTACATATCATATATATAAATATAAATTGAGTGGCGCAACAGCTCGTGGAGAACCAGGGCCTAGTGACTTTCAACTCAAAACCATTCCTGTGTGCGTGTTTGTTGTTAGGAATGGAGGGGACCTACAGTTTTTTGCCGAGTCCGAAGCACTTTTTCATGACAAGTATACTCTTGGAGGATTTGTCAGTTCCTCGCAAGAGGCAGTACCTCGAATAAAACATTTCTGTTTTTAGGTGGCATGGCTGGGAATCGAACCCACACCTTCGACATGACAGTCCTACGCACCAGTGACGAAGCGTTCATATATTGAGTGGAATGAGTGCTTCCGTAAGACAGTTCACAAAATGCTCATAGCAAAGAATTTTAATATTCGAAAATTCAAATGGTAGATACATTAAATACATTTACATCATTGACCTATTATTATAGTATGTCAACGATTTACATTTTCTTGATATCTAATATTAATAAATTATCTCTTATATTAATTATTTCCCAATATTAGGTAGGTATTACATATCACGGGAAATGATTATTATCTTTTAATAAAATCACTCACGAGAACAACGCTTAAATCCGCACATCATCTAACCAAACCCACAAATTTCCATTATACGCCAAGCCAAGCCATTTGAGAATGCGTAACATCACTCCATTCTCCATTATAAAATACTATACGAGAGTTTTTGCTCTAGAATGCGCAACAGCTTGGCATTCTCTGATTTTACCTTCTTAACTCAAATTCCGTCCAAAATTCAAAGTAAAATCTGATGATTTCTTTCTGTTTGCCCAACGTGTGAAGAATGAGTTGAGTGAATTCATTATGAAAATTCAATAGCAAAACTAAAGAAGTATTGAGTCGTTTCCTGCCGCACATTCCTATTGAAAAAGGGGTAGTTTTAGTTTTATACTTTGGATCTTCGGTGTTGTGATTGTGTGTGTGTGAATGCAAATCGTATATAGTGTTTCATCCATAAGAAATGCATTGATTGGTGTTTTTTTTCGATTTGATTAAGTTTTTTGGGCGAATTTTTTTTTTTTGTGATTGCTTTGGCGTTTTGCTTAATGCTTATGAGTACCTGCAAATGCATAGCAAAGAGTGTTTCAAATTAATTATTTCGGCTAGAGAAAATACATTTTTTATACTCTTTATAATATTATTAGGCGCAAAAAAAAGGTTTGATATAAATTCTTAATTAAAGGACTTTTATTTTTTGAGTTTTAAGTTGTGTGCTTCCGCTTCCGAAAAAGTCACGCCTCGTGCCTGCTACGCACTAACCATCATGCCATACGAGGTACTACATTACATATCATACTATCTTGAAAAGTGGTAAACATTTTTTATACTTAATAGGGTATGGCTTAGTAATTTGCTGAAAATTAGTCGTTAATAAGTTGTGACAGTTCACACTTTTTCGTGTAATGTTTTCTATGTTTTGTTGGGTGATTTATTAACTTGACATAAAGTAAGACAAACAATACCTCAAAAGGGGTAAAAACTGCTAATACCGAATGGTTTATGGCTTAATAATTTGCCGTTAATTAGTCGTAAGAACCATTTGGAATTTGTCGTGAAAAAAACGTAGAATACATAGCATCCCCTTCATTCCGTTCTCCCTGCTGATCAAAATCATGCGTACGCCTTTGTTTGCTTTTTATTTGTTTTCTCACACAAGCATGACAAACGCCTCCACTTCAAAAACTTAATTCATACATACATACATAAATCATAAGTCCAGTAAAATAATATTAATTATTATGTGAATTTCAAATTTTATTGTCAACCATTTACTTTCAAAAATAATCCTTTCTTTTAGAGAAAGTTTCATCTTCCTAGAAAGGATATCCAAGAATGTCCATTCATGTTATATTACTGTCTTTGCAACGTTTTTTCGTGTGTGTGCACGCACATGCACATGTACACTACATATGCAAAACTTCGGTTTTCTTTGGCAAACAAAAGATAAAAGTTGCATATGTGCACATTCATTCATGTTGTTGAAGTTGTCAAATTCTTCTAATCCAATTATAGTTTCTTCCTTCCGACAATTTATTATGTACCTATCTAAGACACAAGATGACAGTTACCAGAAAAAAAAAACATTATGTAAATCAGATTATCTTAGCTAAAGAGGAAACATTGTTTTTTCTGTACAACTTGTAAGAACTTTGGAGATAAAAATAGATTTTTCGTGCATTATCTCGGTAAGAATATAAATATATAAAAGGTATTCTATATTTTTAAGAGTTTACAGAGGTAACTGCAAGCATTTGGTATTAAGCATACCAAAAAGAGAACTCCTTTTTCTCAAGAATGGAATATATCTAAGAGTATTTGACCATTGATCCAGAGTAAGATGAACAAATAATGTTACCAAGGCATAAATCAAGTATGTAACGTGATTTTTTAGCTGGTTTGGTTTTGGCAACACTGGTTTTGACAGCTGACGTGTGTTTAGTACCTTGTGTCACTGTCAAACAGCTTCAGTTTGGTTTGCAATTTAACCATGGATCGTCTTACAAATGAACAACGCCGGCAAATTATTGAATTTTACTATCAAAATTCGTGCTCGGTTCGAAATGTTCATCGCGCGCTGCTTCCATTTTATGGTCGGCATTCTCGACCTTCTGAGCAGTCTATTCGGAAGATTGTGACCAAATTTCGCACCAAATTTACTTTGTTGGACATTAAACCACCAACACGTTTACGTACTGTGCGAAGTGAAGAAAATATTGCGGCCGTATCAGCTAGTGTGACAGAAGACCGCGAAATGTCGATTCGGCGCCGTTCCCAGCAGTTAGGCCTTTGTTACAGCACTACGTGGAAAATTTTGCGGAAGGATTTGGGCGTAAAGCCTTTTAAGATACAGCTGGTGCAAGAACTAAAGCCAGCCGACCTACCACAACGCCGAATTTTTGGTGAATGGGCTCTTGGATAGCTGGCCGAGGATCCGCTTTTTTATCGAAAAATTGTGTTCAGCGATGAGGCTCATTTTTGGTTGAATGGGTACGTAAATAAGCATAATTGCCGCATTTGGAGTGAAGATCAGCCAGAAGCATTGCAACAGCTACCAATGCATCCCGAAAAAGCCACTGTTTGGTGCGGTTTATGGGCCGGCGGCAATATTGGGCCATATTTCTTCAAAGATGATGCGAATCGCAGCGTTACTGTCAATGGTGAACGCTACCGAGCGATGATAACAAACTTTTTTTTGCCCGAAATGGAAGTTCTTGACTTGCATGATATGTGGTTTCAACAAGACGGTGCCACATGCCACACAGCACGCGAAACAATGGCGCAATTGCGAGGCGAGTTTGGTGAACAGTTAATTTCACGTTTCGGGCCGGTCAATTGGCCGCCTAGATCGTGCGATTTGACACCATTAGATTATTTTTTGTGGGGGTATGTCAAGGCTAATGTCTATAGGGACAAGCCCGCTTCGATTGACGCACTGGAAGCCAACATCCATGCATTCATTCGTGAGATACCGGCCGATATGTGTGAAAGAGTATGCCAAAATTGGACTCAGCGGATGGGCTACCTGAGACGCAGCCGCGGTCAACATTTGCATGAAATTATCTTTAAACATTAAATTGCAAGGTTCAAACTATCGATTCAAATAAATATTTCATTCATTTTTTCGAATTTTTTGTGTGTTTTTTTTTTTTAAAGTTCTAAACCTCTTAAAAAATCACCCGTTATAAGCACTATAGGGTTATCCTCAGTTTTTTTTGTATTCTTATTTTTTTATTGTTATATCTCTGTTGCCAGGTAGACGGGGGATATTAATTTGACTTAAGTCAGTTTTTTCTCTATCGTTTGGTCCTATCGGCATAAGTCTAGCGCTACTTCTTCCAATAGAAATAAATTTGTACAAAGGGTATAAGTCAGGAAATTTTTAAGATTGTTTGGTATTAAGATCATAATTGGACTTAAGTCCTTTGAATTTATAATAATTTTATATTTTGAAATAATAAAGTTGCTCCAAAGGACTAAAGTCTTCTTATGCCTTTTTAGCCAAACCACAATCAAGCGTTCGGTCCCGACTTTGAAATATTGAATAGGAACAATGGACTCTTATGGGCAAAGAAGAAGAAGTAAAGGAACTCGCATATCGTGGAAGCAGTGAAGCATTTTTCAAAATAGTGTGAGTTACTGAGTTACACAAAAACAAATGCATTGCCCCAGGCTCGCAGTTCAGTTACACGGCTGAAGGCTGGGGCGCCCAAAGGAAGCCAGATTAAAAAAAAAAAAAAACCATTGAGATGCTTCCGTCATTTTGCCGAGTTGCAGAAAAGTGTACAGAGATTTTACATCATAAAAATAGTGAAAAATCCTATTGAACTGAATAAAAAAGTGAAATTAAAGTTAATATAGTGAATACTTTGAAATATTATTAATAAGAAATATATAATGCGTTAAATCATATAAAAATGCCTATAATACGGTGCACAAATTTTCCTTTTCACAGGAAGCTTTTCCTCTTATTCTTATTAATAAAGTGGCAGTATCTCGTGGCATGATGGTTAGTGCGTAGGACTGTCATGCCGAAGATGTGGGTTCGATTTCCAGCCGTGCCACCTACAAACAGAAATGTTTTATCCGAGGTACTGCCTCTTGCGAGGAACTGACAAATCCTCCAAGAGTATACTTGTCATGAAAAAGTGCTTCTCATCTAGCCGTTCGGACTCGGCATAAAATTGTAGGTCCTCTCCATTCCTGCCAACAACACGCACACAGGAATGGTTGAGAGTTGTAAGTCACTAGGCCCTGGTTCTCCATGAGCTGTTGCGCCACCCAACTTAATTTAATAAAGTGATGTTTTTTATGGTAGCGTACTTTTAAACCGAAATAAACACTCCTTGCTGAAGATAAAAATCCAACAAGATAAAGAGGGGTAACAGCAGAAGGGCCTTTAAAAATATTTTATTTAAAGCGTTGAAAAATAACTCTGCACTACGGGCGCTAAACGGATTTGAGCGCGTTGCCATCACCAACAAAAACTAGATCGACACTGTGTGAGAATTTCTCATATGACAGATGAATCTCAACGAAATCACTGAACTAAAGTTTATTTTTGTTTTCAACAAATTTGCTATTTTTATAGCAAATTGCGATAAAATTTAATTTTAAAGTCTTCTAAGATAATTTATTTACATAAATAACATCACTTCACGTTACTTTATATGAAAATATCAGACAAAACTAACTTTTAAAATAAAATGTTTGTATACTCCTTAGTATAGGCATTTTTTGAGGATTTAACGTAGCCACCGCATTCTGTTTTATTATTTTTAAATAAATTATTGACAGTATTCACTATTCTAACTTTTATTTCATTTTTACTTGCGATTATAGGTACTATAAGGCAAGTTTTGGATTCGTGCAGAAAAAAATTTTTGAGATAACAATCAAACATAATATTACGATGATAGAGAACACCAAAAAAGTGGGTGGCATAATTCCGTCTGTCTGTCTGTCTGTCTGTTCGTCTACAGCCTAAACAGCTCGATCGATTTTATTCAAACTTGGTACATAGTGGTTTTTGGTGATTATGCCCACACGTTTTTTTCACTTTTTTTTAGAATCAAAAATAACGGTACCTGCCGTACATTTTTTTTTTAGCAAATTTGCATAATCGTATTTTTCTCAAAAACGGCTCTTCAACTTTTCTTAAAAAAAATTCAATAAATTTATTTTAGTAAAGGCTTTCTTTTGGTGGAAAACCATTTTTCAGAAATGGTTATTAATTGGTACCTCCCAAAGAACCATTTTTTTTATTTTTGATTTTCTTCAAAACAGTATGACCGATTTCAATTATTTTTCTTACACAGAAGCTTCCAAGGAATATTAATAGTTTTGTGTACCAAAATTTTTGAAAAAGTATTTTTTGGATTTTTAAAAAAATTTTCAAAATTATTTTTGGAAAATCAAATATTTCGAAAACCACATGATCGATTTGTTTGAAACTCGCTATTTAAGAGTTTTTTAGTACTCTCAAAAATATTTTTAGAAAAAATTTTACATTTATGAAAAAATAACGGTACCTTCCATACAAAAGTTAAAAAACCGCAAAGGAAAATATTTTTTGTCTCAAAAACGACTCCTACGATTTTGATTAAACTTTTTCTATATACTAAAATTAGTACGATCTACTACCAAAAATTATAAAATTTTACACTTAGCAACTATTAATAGTACCTGTCATAGAACGTTTTTTTTATTTTGAATTTTCTCGTTATCGGCTAAACGGATTTAGATGAATTTTTTATGTACAAAATTTAGATAAGATCAAATAATATTGCATATCAAAATTAAAAAAAAAAGTTTTTGGATTTTTAAGAAAAGTTTCAAAATTTTTTTTTGAAAGTTCGATATCTCAAAAACGGGTTGACAATTTTTTTTTAGTTTTGTTTTTATATACACATAAATATATGCTTTAGATTTGCATACAAAGATTTGTTCTTAAAAATGTTTTAAGAATTTTATATATAAAATATTATTTTTTTTTAAAACAGCTCCAACGATTTGAATTTTTATTTCTCATACAATCATATTCAATCAAGAATTAATTAAACTGTCAAAAGAGTTGTTTTATCCAATTTAAAAGTCGTATTATATGCTTCTCTACATTTTTCTCTCATAATTTCCATGTTTTTATATACAATTTTCTTAAGCCCACAGTGTCTTGAACATAAGAGCAAGTACGAGCGACCCAGTCGTGCATTTTATTTTATTTAGTGTAATAAACTTTTAGTCCATTGAAAAGTTACATTTGAGGTTGCATTTTTCAGAGGATGCAATTTTCTTTTTTAGATATAAAGGGGGGGTCAGTTTAAAATTAAATCCAAGTTTGTGGGATTGCAGCCCTTGTCCCGCGGCCGCCATCTTGGAAAAAGGTTAAAACCTTAACTAATGAATATATTTTAAAAAGTTAATAGTGAAATTTATTCCTTAAAACACCATCTATAAAAATGGTCTGATGTCATTTTCTTGTAAAATTATTAGAAAAAAAGTTATATCGACCAATAGAAATTTTTTTCTCAAACTTTCACGGATTTTCAGTTACAACTTTTGTATTTTTGGTTCTACGACAAAAAGTCATATGACAAAAGTTGTAGATAATCTTATTTGCAACAAAAATTGTTAACTATTTTTTTGTGAGACGTATAGTTCGTCAGATAAACCATAAAAACCATTTGAACCCTTTTTTCCAAGATGGCGGCCGCGGGACAAGGGCTGCAATCCCACAAACTTGGATTTAACTTTAAACTGACCTCCCCCCCCCCCCTTGATATCTAAAAAAGAAAATTGCATCCTCTGACAAATGCACGCTTAGCCCAAAGAAATGTATCATTTCCATGGACTATTTTTCACTTGTTTAACAAATTGAAATTTCAAAAATCAAAACACTTCCCTTCAGTTCGGCAAAATGACAGATGAATCTCAATTTTTTTTTTCAATTCTTGCTGCTTCACTCACGTACACTGCACAGTACACAAATCTAAGGTATTATACTGCGCAGGTTGTCAGTCGGAAATAAAAATGGCTTTGAACGTGATAAAGAAAAATACACGTAAAAACAACAACAAGTTAAAATTGAAATTGTCATAAATAAAAATGGCTGGGAACGTGATAACTTAAATACAAGCCCAAAAACAACAACAAATATTGACATTTGACATAAATTTTGATTTATGCGCAGAACTGAAAAAAAATCAAAACTCGAATGATATTTGCCTTTAATAAATGTATACCTACTGTGCGTACACTGTATAATATGTATATGTGATAAACACCACTTCCTTTACTTCTTCTTCTATGCTTATGGGGCAATCTTAAATGTTACCTCAGGCGCCGTATTTGCCTTAGATCGTAAGCCTGAGCCAAACGCCCGAATAGATTATAGGTTTGTTCCTTGCCGACTTTCAAACAGTTTGAAACCGCCAGATTTAGTCCGAACCGAAGTCGTTCCACACTTGAAAAATTGTACTGGTCCGCACCAAATCTGGCGGTCTGAAACTGTTTGAAACTGTTTGGGACTAAACCAAGGAACAGGGTTTATTTTTCTATTTTCTATTTCGGTCGCGCTTTGACAGCTGAAATAGACTTTTTCTTTTTTTGTGTTCTTTTTTTGTGCGCATGAGAAGTGTTTTGACAAATACTTAATTGATTTTACCATTTCTGATTAAAAAAAAGAGATAAGTAATTCCTTAAGCCAGTAGAAACTAAAAATTGTGTTTTTGTGATTTACTTTATTAATTTGCAACGACAACAGCAGCAAAAAACTCTTCGTGTTTGAAGTTGATTTTGTTGCAGTTCAACATGCAGATCGGATATAATTACGGTGACCATATTTCTGAGAGCAAAACCCGGGACAAAAAGTGAACAATTTTTAAAGTGAAAAAATAAGACTTTTCTATCATTTTTATCAAGTAATATATAACATGTAGTTAAAAAAAAATAACAGAAAAACAAACGAAAGGAAATTCTTACAAAAAAGTTAGCTTACTCTGAAGCTAATTCTGAAAAAAAGTTAGCCCTGAGTTGTTTCAGAAGTAGTTTTTTAGTTGAGGATTAATAAATTTAATCTTTCAGTTGTCAAAAATCTATTGAAATAGATGTTCGGCTGTGTGACACCATGGATATCACAATCGAAATCGCCATAGTGCCACAACTGAAAGCTTAGTTCCTGAGTTAACTCGCCAAATTAGGTAAATTAACTCGAAGTTAACTTGGGACTTATATTGACTGAAAAACACGTTTCTGGGGTTAACTTAGATTTAACCCCAAGACTATGATGAGCTCGTACTGAAAAACTCAAAACACTAAATGAAACTTAAGAAAATGTGCAAATACGGGACAAATAACTAAATACGGGACAATTGTACGTCCCGGGTTTCTTCAAAAATAAACCGGGACATATTATACAAATACGGGACAGTCCCGGGAAACCCGGGACGGATGGTCACCGTAGATATAATAGAACCATAGGCGTAGAAAGGGGGGGGGGCTATGGTAGGCTAAGCCCTTAAAAAATGAACTTCCCACCTTAGAAAAATCGGCAGTTAAACTTTTCTGGGCTAACAACCCACCGAAGAAGCAAGATTCAACAACTGTAAAGAAATTTTCAGACACTAACAATTAAATTCTGCCTACAGTTACAGTCTTCACATAGAAGAAATTTTTGCCCACCTTAACTTTGTTTGTATGTACTCATTGCATTACCGACACGGTATGATATCTAGAAAAATTTAATTGGATTGCAACAAATACATTTTGCGATATTTTGATTTGTGAAATTTTAGTTTGCAGGATTTCGTTATTGCGAGATTATGAAAAGCGGGATTTTGTACTGGATTTTGTAATCGCGAAATTTTAATTTGCGAGATTTCCTAGTCAACCAAACAAAATCATGCACTCTGCAAAGATTTTCTGATTGAGTTTTTTAATTTTGGGTGTGAATAGGAAGCTAGACATCGACTTATTTTTGGAATAGTAGATCTGTCTTTATACTCAGAATAAGAAAAAATATCAAGTTTGGTGTGAGCTATTAAAAAGAATTGAAAATGGCTATCTTGATTGATAATTGCTTAAGGCACCCATTGGGTTCAGCGCCCTGCGCATTTGCACCGCCTGCACATATAGCTTATCCGACCCTGGGTGACGTGAATTGGTCACTAATATCGTACGACTTGACCACGTTTGATTTTTTCCTGTGGGTTTTTGAAGTCGCAGGTCTATGTGTTAATAAGCCGCAAGAACGTTGTCCTCAAAATTAAAATATCCTCGGCATGGCACTCAGGAGGGGGGGAGATCAGTTTTATTTATTTAACCATAGACTTTTGACAAATACTTGTATTTTTGCTGTCGGTTTGTTCCTCCTTGGAAAAAAATCGTATGACCCAGCCATCGCTCAAATTCCTCCGAGCTATGTTAGGAAGTCATCCATTTTTTGTCACACCAATATGTATATTCATATTCTTATAAATATATAGGCACTTACCAGTGACGAAGCGTCCATATATTGAGTGGAATGAGTGCTTCCGTAAGACAGTTCACAAAATGCTCATAGCAAAGAATTTTAATATTCGAAAATTCAAATTGTAGATACATTAAATACATTTACATCATTTACCTATTATTATAGTATGTCAACGATTTATATTTTCTTGATATCTAATATTAATAAGTTATCTCTTATATTAATCAATTATTTCCCAATATTAGGTATTACATATCACGGGAAATGATTATTATCTTTTAATAAAATCACTCACGAGAACAACGCTTAAATCCGCACATCATCTAACCAAACCCACAAATTTCCATTATACGCCAAGCCAAGCCATTTGAGAATGCGTAACATCACTCCATTCTCCATTATAAAATACTATACGGGAGTTTTTGCTCTAGAATGCGCAACAGCTTGGCATTCTCTGATTTTACCTTTTTAACTCAAATTCCGTCCAAAATTCAAAGTAAAATCTGATGATTTCTTTCTGTTTGCCCAACGTGTGAAGAATGAGTTGAGTGAATTCATTATGAAAATTCAAAAGCAAAACTAAAGAATTGTTGAGTCGTTTCCTGCCGCACATTCCTATTGAAAAAGGGGTAGTTTTAGTTTTATACTTTGGATCTTCGGTGTTGTGATTGTGTGTGTGTGAATGCAAATCGTATATAGTGTTTCATCCATAAGAAATGCATTGATTGGTGTTTTTTTTCGATTTGATTAAGTTTTTTGGGCGAATTGTTTTGTTTGTGATTGCTTTGGCGTTTTGCTTAATGCTTATGAGTACCTGCAAATGCATAGCAAAGAGTGTTTCAAATTAATTATTTCGGCTAGAGGAAATACATTTTTTATACTCTTTATAATATTATTAGGCGCAAAAAAGCGGTATGATATAAATTCTAAATTAAAGGACTTTTATTTTTTGAGTTTTAAGTTGTGTGCTTCCGCTTCCGAAAAAGTCACGCCTCGTGCCTGGCACTTACATATCTACTCATACGTACCAATTCAGATGCAAAAAAAAAACGGTCCTTCGAATGGTATATTCAAAATTTCAACAAAAATTTCACAATATTGTTAAGCTTTCTAACACAAATTATAAAATCAAGCTGATAAAGGTTTTCCTTTTATTTGGAGCCCAACTGAAAGCACTAATTAATCAA
The DNA here is from genome assembly GCA_963921185.1 of Dasysyrphus tricinctus. Classification (NCBI taxonomy): domain Eukaryota; kingdom Metazoa; phylum Arthropoda; class Insecta; order Diptera; family Syrphidae; genus Dasysyrphus; species Dasysyrphus tricinctus. The sequence goes on along the minus strand of OY992532.1, from coordinate 174,825,963 downwards.
GCTTTAAAGTCTTCTTGAATCTTCGTATTGATTTGTAAACCGAGCAATTTTTTTCCTTAGAGTTCAAACATTTAAAAACCTTTCTCTATTCTTTAAAGATTAATTATGTTGTTAATCTTTCTCATCACTGTTATATTTCAAATCTGAAAGAGGCCATAAGGTCGAGAGGACGATATTCAGAGAACCCAGAAAACCGCATGGCAATATTTCACATAGCGTGAGAGAAAACAGGAAAATCCACTCTAAAGTCCCCTTCCTATGCATTTACAAAAGGCTAAAAAACGATTAATTTCTAAACGGTAATTTAATGCGATTATAAATCCCACTGAAGTGTGTGTCAAGTTTCTATTATTTGTTTTAATTCTTTAAATAGAAAAAAAAATGAGGGTTGCGTTGAAATTAAGAGGCTGAATAATTTCTACCGCCATCACCATCGCCACCAGGATGTTGAGTAATGCCTTAGCTATTGATCCTAGGAATAATTTGATCCGAATACTGCCAGTCGAGGCGAATTTGATCCTTTTCTTCTGTTGTCCTTCTTACCAACCATCAATGTGTCACGCAGGTTTTGTGGTGGTGGTCTAGGATTGGTATATACTCGTAGTTCTATTTCAAAATTCGAATCATGATTGATATAATTCAATTGAAATTTGATATTTGTATTACACTAACCCTTTGTTTGCTGTTGTTGCTTGATATTGTCTTTGTTCCAACAAAGTTCTTTTGTCTTGAAATTTTTTCTATAGGCTAGTACCTATGATAACAAAAATTAGTTCTTTACAAAAATATCAGTAAAACAAAGAGTTGTAATGGATTAAAAGGCAAACTTCCTCCCCAAATGTCTACTTCTCTATTTAAAAAAAGGTTTTTTTTTTTACAACAATTTAAGACGGGGTTTTTAAATTCGACAGCCATGAAAATGCCTCGATACGTGGCCACATGAATGTATTGAACAGGTTTTCAAAAGTATCTTTCATAAACGACATTGCACTCTTGAAATGCTCGACAAATGTATCCCACATAGCCTTGGCTTCAAAAAGTCCTCCCATGCCAGCAACGGTTGAAAGTGGAGGTGCAACTGTTTCTACAGTATTGGTTACCAAATCGGGAACTTCTTGCAGAGCTTTGTTCGCGGTTGAACTTGCCATTTCGAGAGTGTCATCCAATAAATGTTGCATTCCGAAAAGACCTCCACCACCATCGTCATCTGGTTGAAATGGATATTCAACTGTTTGCACAGCATTGGTTACCAAATCGGGAACTTCTTGAAAAGCTTTGCTCGCTGTTGAACTTGCTATTTCGAGAGTGTCATCCAATAAATATTGTATTCTAAAAGGATCTCCACCACCATCGTCATCTGGTAGAAATGGAGATGCAACTGCTTGCACAGATTTGGTAATCGTATCGGGAAATTCTTGAAAGTTGTTGCCCAAGAAATTTGGTATTTGTCCTGGTGATGTGTAAAATGGTTCGTTTGGAAGTCCTCCAAAATTGTTTAAGGGTACCACTGACTGTAAAGTGTTTCCAAGGTGACCAACTGTTCCAGACAAAGAATTCAGTAATCCAAAAGGACTTTGAGCTGAGCAAGTCAAATGTATTATGACCAGAAGAACTATAAAGAAAAATTATCTTGAAATGTTTTTTATAACTGCACTGCTAAATGTTACCAAACTGAAATGTGTTACGACGTGCTTGCATTTTGATACAAAATTAAATACTGTTTCGGGTGAATATTATTTGTTGAAGCTCATTTCATTTGGGAAACACTTTATTAGTAATTCGTGGATGATTCGAGTCACGATTTTTTCTTATTGTTTGATACAAAGTAATGTAAACAAATTTGGGAGTAATTAATATTTAAAATTTATATTTTAGTTCTTATGAACACATAGGTATACATTTTTAATTTTTCTTTTTTATATTAGCGAGAAAAAGTAAACTAACACAGGTTAACAAATAATATCAGATAACTTTTGGACAAAAAGAAAAACAAGAACATTTCTTAGTATAGTTTTGATGGGCAGATCGATGCGGACTTGGAGTTAACCCCCATAAAACAGATCTTGTCCTCTTATCCAGGAAATACAAAATTCCGCAAATAGACCCCCCTATTATTAATGGTGTTCCACTAAAATTCTCAGACGAAGCTTAATACTTGGGTCTCATCTTAGATAAGAAGTTAAGCTGGAAACCTAACATACAAGAAAGAGTGAAAAAAGCCACAGTGGCAATTTTCTCTTGCAAAAAGCCGTTGGTAGTAAATGGGGCCTCCAACCTCGTATTACTCACTGGCTATACATTTCGGTAATTAGACCAATTCTAACTTTTGGCGTGGCAGTATGGTGGACTGCCTTGGATAAAGCGACACATCGCGACAAACTAAGCAAAGTCCAAAGAACAGCATGTCTATGTACTACTGGAGCACTTCGGTCGACTCCTTCCGCTGCATTAGACACTCTTCTCCATCTGACACCTCTCGATATTTTCAGCAAACAAACGGCTGCGAGCACAGCCATTCGCGTCAAAGCCTCTTCACAGTGGATCAATAATGAGATTGGTTACTCCGCTATTCTGAATTCATTCGGAACACTTCCTAGTAACACTGACTATACAATCCCACTATTGAATTTCGATAAAAATTTTGAAGTGACCATACCTTCCAGATCTACCTGGGAGGATGTGGAATTTTTAGAAGATCAATCAATTCACTTCTACACTGACGGATCGAGGACCAAAGATGGGGTTGGTGGGGGCGTGTACTCTGAAAGACTAAATTTAAGTCTCTCATTCCGTCTTCCTAATCACTGTAGCGTATTCCAGGCGGAACTTCTAGCGATAAAAGAAGTACTGTCTTGGCTCAAAGAAAACGTGATATTATGCTCGGATATCCGCATCTTCTCTGAGAGTCAAGCCGCCATTAAATCCCTGGACTCTGTCTGTACAAACTCTAGAACAGCCCTCAACTGTCGATCATCTCTGTTGGAGATGGCGCAACAGTTTAATATTCACCTTTGTTGGGTGCCGGGTCATAGTGACATTCCAGGTAATTGTAAAGCTGATGAACTCGCTAGAAGTGGAACATTACTACCCATTTTACCTGAAAAGGTAAACATTGGTATACCCATCGCTACGTGTAAACTTTTACTGAAGCAAGATGCGTTGAAGAGAACAAACACAAGGGGGGAAAACATCACTACTTGTCTGGCGACAAAACAAGTATGGCCAAACCTTGACCTGAAACGCTCCAAGTGTTTAATATCTCTAAGTAGAATGCACATTAGCTCTATTGTAGGTGTCATAACAGGACACTGTTTAATAGGCAGGCACGCAGCGCGGCTTGGCGTACCTTCAAACAATTTCTGCAGAAGCTGCATGGACGAAGAGGAAGAGGAAACGATTCCTCTCCTTCTCTGCACATGCCCTGCTCTTTCCCACAGACGTAGGCTCCATTTAGGAGTTTACTTCTTTAACGATCCTAGTGATCTGGCAAACACAGACATTTATAGTCTCGCACGCTTCGTCAGGAGCTCAAAGTGGTTTTAGCGAGAAAGGAAGGAATTTTTAAGATTCATGTGGTATCACAATGGACCAATTTTGGTCTAAGTGTGTCAGTACTCAGTATTGACAGCCACTTCTACCTAACCTAACCTTACCTAGTATAGTTTTAGGCAATGTTATAAAATCTGTTATTGATTTTCCGACATCAGCTTGGATTTTCAAAATATTACAGTTAGAAAATAAAAAATACAATGTTTTTGCTTTTTTTGTGGTTATGTAATAAAGCGAAGTAACAAATTTCCAAAGATTTCTGAAAGTAGGTACACGGAAAGAACTCTTGGATCAGATCACGAAAAATGAGCTGCAAACTACGAAAAATTAATCCCGATTTATACCTTGGCTCGGGATTTCTTAATTTACAACTATTTGTTTGCAATTTGCACAACTGAGCAAAATGAAGATTACTCAAAAATCGTAAAACGTAAATCAACACTCTTTAATTATCAATTATTCTATAGAGAGAAAAAAAATTGCAAATAATAAATCGCAATTTGATCCAAATATTCCTCAATTGCACAATATGTAAATTTGTAAAACAGATTTGTGATCACCACTTTTATTTCTTGATATTGCCGCTTGAAAAATCAATTTTGTTTTTCTCTAACCCTTCATTTTGCAGGTATACGCATTTAATTTATTTTATTTGAAATTAATACTTTACGCTTGACCTTACTTGGATTTGAACTCGCGAGTCGCAACCCTCCAGTTGCGGAGTGAGCATACAACCACTAGGCCAATTTGCATTACAGATCGTTGGTGTCACACATTAATGATTAGATACATGCCATGTTGTGGTGCTTTATCTCTTCGAGTAAATTGCGACAAGAAAGTGGTGATTTAGGATTTTTTCCTGTAATGCTTTCTTCGCTGCCGGTCGAAGTGGAGTCCGGTGCAGATTCTTAGCATCTTCGTCTAGAAGATTTGGAGTTCCTTTATCGCTGTTTTTGTAATAGTGAAACAGACTGGGAAACATTAGCTGATGACTGGCCACAGGAGTTGCTTGTACATAAGTATCTTCGTCTGTTATCTAAGTCCTGATCTTCTCCCCATCAAAGGGTGAAGTCGGTGGAATGCCCAGTTGGATTTTCTGAGTACCCTTTTTGAGTGCGGATTGAACCTTAGCAGCTCGTGGAAGTTGATCCCCAGGTATTTACGTTCCTTTTAGCAGCAATGGTGGATTCATCTGGGAAGCTTTAGAACTAAGTTTCTACAAGTGGATGCTGAGTGACTTCTGCCGTCACGGAGTCTCCTGAAGCACACAAGCTCCGATTTTGCTGAGTTGATTTTGATGCCCAATTTCTTATAGAAATCGAGCAATCTGTTGATGTGAGCCTCTACTCTATCTGGACTGCGACTAGTGGTGATATTGAGGTTGCGTGCATAAGCCAGTCATCGGCAAACAGCAGGTTTTCACAACCAGTTGGAACGGGTTGGTCTGATGTCATCAGGCTATAGAGAAAGGGGCCTGAGACAATTTTGTAATTTTTCTTACTTCACCTTAATACATTTGCTGGAGTAAGGCGCCAGTTATAGCAATAATTGAAACTCATCATTGACCATTTAAGTGATTGATTTGGAGACGTTTAGAAAGCAAAAGCATTTATTATTTTGATGGACAGATGAAGCTCAAATCCTTATTAATATTTCTAGTCAAAACAAAATTTCAAATAGGTCCAACTTTTCCCAATTCCTTTTAAGTTTTCAGTGATCGTTGGTAAGGTAGTTCAATCATTGAAATAAGAAAAGTTTGTTTTATGTGGAAAGTTGGCCCTATTTGAAACTTTTTTTTTGTTAGTCTTAAGCTTTATTTGTCCTTCAAAATAATAAATGATTTCACTTCCTAAACGTTTCAAAATCAATGATGAGTTTTAATTATAGCTATAACTGGTGCCTAAGGCACTGTACCGCAGAGTTTAGATTTTCTTAATTGTGTTTTAGATTCCCTTATACCTTTTATTCGAACACCAGTATAAGGTATAAGACAAATTCCCATAGAAATATGTCATTTTATTTAATACTAAATTTTATATTAAAACTTTTAAAGGTGCCACATTTATGGTGAAGTTCCATCAAAAATCAGTTTTAAATTAATTCTTATTCCTATCTGTGTGATCTTTCGTTAAAAAGTAGGACTCCTCTTTTTTGGCTTTAAGTCATCCTTAACTTTGCCTTTAAAAACTCATAACTCATAGGTGTTTCCAATCATATCAAACTCAAAAAAAATTGTAAAAAAAGACACGTAGAAATGCATATTTTCACTTCCGTGGAACTCTATAACAATATGGTATAGGCACACAAACATAATGTAAGCACGTAGATATAGCATATTTTAACTACACAATTCAATTATATTTGCCTTAAGGATTCGTTATATTCAGTTTAAAGGACTCAAATCCTGTTATTCCAATTAACATGAATATTCCCTTAAAATGACAAGAAGAACAATGTTACAAATAAAACAAATTAAGCTGCTTATTCAAACAAAATAATTCATCTTCCCGCTCTTCAATGAAGTCTAATGAATCAAACTGGATGCTGGAAACACCCCCTTATCAGTTGCCCACTCTGTCTATAGTATAAAATGAAATCTGTATTTCATTCATGAATATAACCCTTTCTACTTTTTCGACTATGGCATCATCCGGATATGTACCCACTTCTACGACATATCCGCCAAATCACAACAACGGATGCTCTCGAAAATTATTGCCACTACACACTTCTCAGATTTGTTGATCACTCTACTTGAAGCCTGGGGCAAATGCCTTTTGCAACTTATGTTACTTTGAATACGAATCACTTCTGGGCTCACGCAAATCTATTCAAATCTATTCAAATGCTAATTAGGCATCAGACAACGGAATTCAATTGCAGGATAATGGTAAATGTGTGTGCATTGAAAAAAAAAATATCGAATACAAACAAAAATTGGTTGACAGTTGACAAAATGACAAACAGAATGAGCATCACGTGTAATATATTTCCCCCTCAAAGCGATTGCAACAAAAGGGTCGCGTCGCATCGTTTGCTCAAATGCTTTACTTAAATGCAAAAGGACTCAGACTAGCAAATGAAACTGTCCTGTTGATGTCAAATTAAATTTAATTTTCATGTCAATGTCAGACTGACATCAGAGTGTTGAGGCTGATGCAAAGGACTGTAGGTATGGTAAAGGACTAAGTACTGTCTTTATTGGACAGTTTTTAATGACAAAAAACGTGTTATTTGATAAAAAATTGATTAGAAGTTCGAAGAATCTATTCGTTCGTTTGCTTATTAGTCCAGTCAATTTGTGCTCAAAAGGGCTCATTGCGAACAAATTGTAGGGTAGTTTTGATTTGTTCCCTTCTTTATGTTTTCGGGGGTGTTGAATCCGAATCTGAGATGAATGAATGATGCAAAAATGCATTTTTTGGAAGTTTTTTACTTATGGCTCGAGAACCATCAATTATACAAGAATAACATCAGAGTAATTGAAAGTACAGTAGATGCTCGATATAGTGAAGTGATAAAAACCAGGCCTGTTCACTCTTTCGAGATAGTTCACTTTTTCGAGCGGGATTTTTTAAAAGCTTTCCAATGGTGAAAAACAGAGACAATTCCTCAGGGTTTATATGCCAAATATATTTTGTATAAAATTTTGTATGTTCATTATTGAGGATAGTTCACTATTTTGAGATTCACTAAATCGAGCGTCTACTGTATAAACAATTTCCAACAAAACAATAGTATTCTAGAAGCACTATGTTCAAGGTAACTTCAGTTCCTTGTTCAGTTTAGCTCAGTTTTTCCATATGAGATCCGTGTGGAATTCCTTGGGGTACCCGTATCAAACACGGATACAGTAATATCCGCGTGGTGTCCCATGCTATATGCATGGTATCCACGTAGTATCCGCATGGTATCTGCATGGTATCCGCATGGCATTCACATGGTATCCGCATGGTATCCGCATAGTACCGCGTGGCAAACAAGTGGTATCAGCATAGCACATGTGGTATCCACATGGTATTTTCTGGTATCCGGATGGTATCCAAATGGTGGCCGTAAAGTGACCGTATTGTATTCACATTGTATCCGCGTGATATCCGCATGGTATCTGCATGGTATCCGCGTGCTACCGGATGGTATCTGTATGGTATCCGCGTGGGATCAGCATGGTATACGCATGGTATTCTGCGTGGTATCCAAATGGTATCCGCATGATAACCACATGGTATCCACATAGCATTGTATCTGCATGGAATCCATGTGTTATCCGCATAGTATCTGCGTGGTATTCGCTTGGTATCCGTATGGTACCCACCTGGTATCTGCATGTGCGTGGTATGCACATGGTACCCACATGGTGTCCGCATGGTATCCGCTTGATATCCGCATACTATCCACGTGGTAGCCACATGGTATCCGCATGGCATCCGCATGATATCGAGAAACAAACACATTAGGGCTGGCCACGATACCAAACCAAACGAGACTTTTTTTGGTATCGTCTCGGTATCGTTTAAATTGAAAAATGTCGATATCGTCTCTATAACGGTCTCGGTCTCGTATTACTAAGTCTCGTCTCGGTATCGAATGTCTAAGCTTGGTATCGGTATAGGTCTCGGTCTTGGTCGCATTCAGTGTTAATAAGAACTAACTCCTAACATTTCTTCCAAATCGCTTACAAGCCGTTCACGAAATTTATGAAAATTTCTTCCCAATCGTATAGGCAGTTCCCGAGAAACCAAGATATAATTTAAAATAGTCGTGGGAGTGTGTGCATTTTACTAAAATCGCTTCCTTAGCCTTCCTCTAGCTAAAAACAAGAAGTAACTTTGAGAATATCAAGCAAATCGTTAGAGCATGGTGTTTTAAAGCTGGTTTGGTCTCAGTATGGTTTCGGTTTCCGATACCGATACCAAACGATCCCGAGATTTTTTTTTGTCGTGGCCAGCCCTGCAAACTCATCATTATGCACAGACGGACCAACGCACAATCGGACAGTGACTAAAACTTTAAGCAGTAGGGGGAGTTGGGGCACCTTGATACGATTTTCATTTTAACTCAAAAAACGGTCTTCATATTGACAGTAGTAACAAAGTGAAATATTTTATATGTTCATTGTCTTTCTAACTAGCTTTTATGGTAAGAAATAAATCTAAGACTTATTCAGATAAAATACTAAGGCTCAACATGTTAAGTAACGGAATTTGTATCAAACTGCCCCATTCGCGGGGAACATTGATACATATCAGGAAACTTTGATTAATAGCATACTAATCAGTATTTATTGTGAAACAAGTTTTTATTATCTTTTATAATGAGCATTCATTATATAAATTCAACCAGTAGGCACTTTAATACATGTTTGATACATCAAAGGAAAAGGAGCCACAGCAACTTTATCGATGAAGTAAGGAAAGAACCGTTCTTCGCTTGTACATTCCCACCATTTATTCGATTAAGGATGTAAAAACGTTTTATCTACTTATATATCAGACAGAGAGGGCATATTAATAGATAGTACTAAAAGTACTAAATGACCACGAAGTGGCTTGCATCAATGTGCCCCAACCTACCTTCAGGAAGATAAACATGAATAAAAACTAAAACAAACTTTAATAATGAAACTTTAAGTGATAATCACAAAAAGAAGGACTTATAAATACTCACCAAATCCTTTCATAAAAAATTGTTAACTCAAAATACAATAACCAAAAATCGATCAATAAAGGAATGGCAAAAATTTACTTGCCGGCTTAAAAATCAGGTTTTTGGTTGTCGGGCGCAAGGCGATGACCGAGACTGCATAACGGGCATGCATATATGACTAAGCGTTAATGGATTTTTTATTTTGTGTGTTCATTTGATTGGTTTACTGCGTCTAGTTTTCGAATAATGCTAGCTGTATCTATGTGCCCCTTGTATCAATGACCCCCATCTCCCCCTAAGTCCGTGTGCCTATTGCGTTAAAATTCTGGTTAAATTTGATCCCAGTTAAATGTTATCCCTTTTTATAGGGGTGAGTAAAATTTAAGGTTTTTGCTGTGTCAATTGGATTAAATGGTTTTTTTTTTTTTACATTCACTTCCCATTAGCTTTGTTGTTGCATTTTTTTTCAGTAATGATAGTTCGCAAAAAATTCAGTTTGCAAAATGAATGAATCATCTGAAAAGTATTTTCAATAAATTTTATTGATTCTTTTGCATTATCAAGGATTTTTATCACAAGTTATTCTAACTTCTTCTTGAGTGCATACTTAAATTTATTATATGGTCTTTGTCTATATATCTTATATATATCTTAATCCTTTCATTTAATTTTTGTTTTTTTTTCCATTTTTTATCTTTCCCGATAGGGTTCATGACTTCATGATAGCAAAATAAAATATTTATCTACATTCATCTCCCTCACTTCTTCCTGAGCATACCTCGCGTTCGGCAGGCTAAACGATAGGCTATCCATAATCCAAAAAATTTTCAGATACCTGAGTTGTTTTTGCATCAGCTGACATCAGTTGTTTTTTTACAAAGGATTACAACAACACAAACAAATCCGGATCGCTTAAGATACGCAGCCGAACGCACCCATAGACATGTCAAAAATTAACCACCGACTAAAATTTTAACGAGCTCCTGAGCAGGTTAAATTTTGACGTCTATATTCACCTCAGTAATGTCAAAATTTAGCCATGGGATCAAATTTATCAAGGATTTTAACGTAATTGGCACACGGCCTAAGTAAGAAAACTTTTCCTAGTGAAATTTAATCTATTCTGATGCAAGAACGTTGTAAGGAGGAAACTGTCACTTTTAGTGACTGAACGCCTGAACGTTTTTCGATAGATAAAACTGCATTATTGAAGGTTGCAGTTTTTTGCATGTGCAATAGGGTGTGTCACTTTGTTATGACGAAAAAAATACTGTTCAGATTTAAAATCTAATACCTGCCAAAAGCTGCATTAGAATCGTAGGAATAAGAATATATGAAACATTTTTGAAATCAGATGGTGTTTTGGCTTGCTAAACAACAAGGTTTATTTTCGAAAACTGTGTTTTTAGTACTTTTTCTGTCTATTGCTTGGATATGGTTATAGTTAATCTGAGTTGATTTAACTAATTTAAATAATTTTGCTTAAAGTATACAAACAATTAAAAAGAAAAAAATTTAAGGCAATAAAAATTAGAATTAAAAATTCGAAATCACTCAAAATTGTATTTTTAATTTTCAAGTGCGACAGATGTTAATAATTTTTTCTTAAATCAATTTTGACTTATCCAAAAAAATGTTATAGGCTAATTTTATGACACTGAAAAAGAAAATGACACTCAAGCTTTGTTGTAAAGAAACCTTTTCGAAATCACCATATCTAAAAAAGGATTAAAAACGTTTTTTCGCCATAAAATGCGGTTTTGCGCTTTTTTTTGCAATGTTTTTTTTTTTAATTTAGCTAACTAAAAATTTTTTAAATTTTTTTTTTCAAAAATCCATTTCGATGGTAAATTGTATTCTCTAGAAAAAAGGTTTTCGGAATTATCTCGAAATTTTGCTACGTTCTCGAGTTATATGCAAAAAAAAACCAAAATTTCCAAAATGCACCCTCTCATTCAATAGCTCTACGCGGTTTTCTCATCTTCAATGACCCCTTTGAAGATTGTTAGATACAATAAAATCCCATGAACGTCTTAGTTCCTTACTACCCTGTTCTTTAGGACATAATCAATAGCCTAAAACATAAGTTATTGGTGTTCTTTTCAAGCTTTTTTAGCGAGCTAAAGCCATTGACTTAAACGAAAATTTCAAATGAAGAACTTAATTTTAATATGTAAAGCAGCTTTTTGGAGGTATTAGATGTGGAAATTCCAGAGTTGAAATAAATGACACACCCTAATGTGCAAGTTCAACGTTTGAAGAGCTACCAAAACTTTAATCATTTTTAACAATAGCTTTCCTTCTATGGCAAAATGTCAATTATAAATGGAATGAGCCATAATTATTTGTTACAAACATGGCTTTACTTTTGGTATGAGTTAAAATTTATTTATTGAAATTGTATTTCTACTCAAAATACTTTTTGTAGTACAGAGAATCTGCATTTTTCCTTTTTCTTAAATTTGTCTAACAAACGACGCATTTATTACCTTTATTTAGTTGAGTCCATACATTTATTCAAAACTCTCTCTTTTATTTCGGTTTCTATATACTCGTATGTACCTAGCTAAAAACGTCAATTTTTTGAATGATATTAAGGGTTACTATACCTATTCCTACCTATATTCCAAACAACCTACATTCCTTAGACTCACAACTTCTCAATAAAACTGCCATCCACAGCAGTTCATTTATCACATGACAAAAAAAAAGGTTATTCGTTTATATCTCCTTGAAGAGCGTTTGCCAAAGTCAATTTCCTTAAGAATCGTCCACAGCATCAGCTTTCATGCCGCACTCAAAACAGCGCCATCCTGACTATTTGTGTATAGAATACCAGTGGATTCATATAATAACGAAGTACTTTGAGTTGTCTGTCTGTCGTCTAACCGACTTGGACAAATTTCATGACTAGTCGTAGTGGAAAGGGTTAAAGAAAGTACAACAAGCAGAGGGAAACACATCTACCTTAATCAAAAGGATAACTTTTTCACTTCGTATAGGTATGTAGTGTAGGTACATATTATGTATGTATATGTAAGTGCCATTTTCCGACTCTCTCTGTTTACAAGCGGATGCTGGGGGTAATATCCTGTTTTGCCAAAGACAATATTATGGAATGAAGCTTGTGTGATAGTAGGAGTTTTATTGTCTGTAGGAGTTTGGTTGTTTATTGAAAAATTTGATGAATAAAAATAAAGTGGAATGCTTGTGTTTTTATTTATTCATCCTGTGTGTCTTTATATAATATTGTTTTGACACCATTTTAACTCACTAAAAAGCTTTCAAAAGGGTATGTAGAGGAGTCGTAAGAAAACCAACCCTAGGTTTGAATGAAACATGACAACATTTCGATTATAGGAATTTAATAGGAAAAAATGCCCAACGATTTGATATTTAATTCGAGAATTGTTGAAAATACGCTTTCAGATTGTTTATTACTTTGAATTGTTTGTACTTTGAATTTAGATTTTGTTTCAAGTAAATTTCCTTTAAAATGTTTATTGTGAAAATTAAATTAAATTATTATTAAATCATTATTGTTCATTCGAAGAAGTCCTTGTTTTATTTCTAAAGGAAATATTATTTATTCAAGAGGATACTTTTAAAAGGTTATGGGCCCAGCATCGTGGCAAATATAATATTAACTAATTTTAACGATTTTAAGAAACATCTTCAAAATAATGGATCTTAAAGCGAATGTTTCCTTGCTGAATGGAGAAAACTATATTTTCTGGAAGACGAAGATTCAAGCCGTCCTGATAAGAGATGAGCTTTGGGATGTGGTAAGCAAGCCAAAACCAGTTGAAAGCAATGATGAATGGATAAAGAAAAATAATAAAGCGAAAGCTTATTTAACGCTAAGCATCGAGGATGGTCAACTCATGCATATCGCTCATCTAGAAGATGCATTTAACATTTTGGAAGTTTTCTCAAGGAAATGCGAGAGGTCAACTTTTGGAAGTCGCCTGTATTTGAGAAGAAAACTATATGGCATTCGCTATGCTGGTGGTAAGATGAGTGACCATATAGATGCCATTTTGCGAGTTGTTGGTTTGCTAAGAGCTTCTGGAAAACCTTTGGAAGAAGATGAAGTTGTTGCTGTTTTGTTGGTGAGTTTACCAGAATCTTATTCTGGACTAGTATGTCGGGATGAAGCAGACTTAACAATTGAATATGTCACTGGTAACATGTTGGACGAACACCAAAGACGTTTTGAAAACAATGAGCAAAACGAAGAGGAAGTTGCTATGTGGTCTAACCAATGAAGAAATCCGAAGCATACAAAACCGAAGAAGCCGCATGTCAATGAAGGAAGAACGTGCTTTTACTGCAATAAATTGGGACACGTAAAAGCAGATTGCTACAAATACAAGTCAACTTTACAAAAAGGAAAGCATGCCAAGTTATCTGTAGCATCAACATCGCATGACAGCATCACCAATAAAGATATTCTCTCGTTGGAAGTATGTGCTGAAGTCAGAGTGGAGTGTGGTGGTTGATACATAGACTCTGGAGCTACAATTCATATGAACAACGATAAAAATTTCTTTGAAACGATGCGGAATGACAACACAAAAATATATCTTGCCAATGGATCATCTGTGATGTCTTCAGGAATAGGATGTGGCTGGTTGAATTGCCTAGTTCAAAATGGCGATATTCAGAAGATACTTCTAAAAGAAGTTTTATATGTTCCTGCGCTGGAAAAATCTATTGAACTGTCCTGTAAAGCTAACAATTCATTGTGCATACATCAATGGCATCGTCGACTTGGCCAAAGAGATCCAGTAGCTATCGAGAGGCTTGTGAAAGAAGATCTTGCAACTGGTATTAATCTGAGGAAGTGCTCTGAGAAAATCATCTGTGAGCACTGTATTAAAGGCAAGTTCGCGCAGTCTAAGTTCCCAGTGGGACAAAATAGGGAAAATCAGCCTTTACGATTAATCCATTCGGATCCAGACATTCACTCCAAGAGGTAATCTATACTTTTTAACACTAATTGATGATTTCTCTAATTACACAGTGGTGCATTTGTTGAAATCGAAAGACGAAGTAGCTAGTGCTATAAAGGGCTATGTCGCAGCTATGTTCAACAAGTTTGGTAGAAAACCAGTCATTCTGCGATCCGACAATAGAAAAGAATATGTGTCGAAGGACTTTGAACAATTCATGAAGAAAGAAGGCATCCACCATCAGTACACGATTCCATACACACCACAACAAAACGGTGTGGCAGAACGTAAAAACCGAACCCTAACCGAAGCAGCGAAGTGTATGCTACTTGATGCTAATATTCCAAATCGTTTCTGGGGAGAAGCCGTCGTTTCTGGGGAGAAGCCGTGCTAACAGCAGCCTATTTGCAGAATAGGTTACCCAGTAACAGCCTCGAGAAGTCTCCAATTGAATTGTTTACTGGAGAAAAACCTGATCTAAGCCACATTAGAGTGTTTGGATCAAAATCGTTTACCTTAGTTCCAAAACAGAAGAGGAAGAAGTGGGATGACAAGGCTGAAGAAGGAGTTCTTGTTGGATACGATCTCAACTCAAAAGGTTATCGAATACTTGATCAAACATCTAATAGAGTTTGGATATCAAGATCTTTAAGAATTATTGAAAGTGACCCCAAGAATCCAAAGCTACCCAACGGAAGTTACTCCTCTGAAAGAAAATTCTATATACGTTTCAATGAGACTGGGAACGGAAGAAAATATTTTGTTTAATAAGCCCCCATGAAGAGCAAATATCTCAAGAAGATGAACCCCTCATTGAAGAGCAGTCAGTAACCCAAGGTAACGGAGGCATTAAAGATCAGACTAGAAATCAAGAAGTTCGGAGGTCAGAGCGTTCAAATAAAGGCATTCCGCCTAAATTTCTGTCGTACAAAACACTTGTTGATGTTTCGAAAGAACCAGAGATCTGGGAAGAAGTATTGCGTTTACCACTTGTCGAACAACGTAAATGGACTGTAGCTGCACAAGAAGAAATTAATTCAATGAAGGAACTTCAAGTTTGGACCCTAACAGATCTGCCACCAGGAAGAAGAACAGTAAGCTGTAAATGGGTATTTAAAGCCAAACCTAACGTAGACGGAAGCGTAAGTACTTATAAAGCACGTTTGGTAGCAAGAGTATTTACTCAAAAATATGGTGACAATTATGATGAGACCTTTGCACCAGTGGTTAAACACGAAACAATTCGATCTCTTCTTGTGGCTGCGCATTTGAGAAGTTTACATGTGCGGCATTTTGATGTTAAAAATGCCTATTTGAATGCAAAACTGAGTGATGAAATTTTCATGGACCAACCCCCAGGGTTCAAGATTTTGGGTCATGAAGAAAAGGTGCTAAGACTTAACAAAAGCATCTATGGTTTGAAGCAATCAGCACGAGAATGGAATAAAAGAGCGACAGAGATCTTACTTGAAATGGGATTCAAGACATTGACAGCGGATTCATGTTTATTTTCAAGAAAAGAGAGCAACGGTCAAACCACATTCATGTTGATATATTATGTCGATGACATTCTGGTGGCTGGATTTTCTGAAGAACTAATAAATACCATTTATGTATAAAAAACTCCAAAAGCATGTAAGGATGAAAGACTTGGGAGACGCAAAACATTACCTCGGTATAGAGATCAAGCGTGAAAAAGATGGCTCCTTCAAACTTAGCCAAAAATCCAAGATTCAACAACTGATAAAAGCCTACAACCTTGAAGAATCAAAACCAACTTTAACACCAATCGAAACGGGTTTCTTAAGTCCAAGTGAAGATACAAGTCCGAAGTTACCAAATAATAACTTATATCGTCAAGCTATTGGGTCATTACTCTATATTGCAACCGTTTCAAGACCAGATGTTTCATTAGCTATCAATCTTCTGAGCAGACGAATAGAGTCACCAACTGAAAGTGACTGGAAAGCTGTGAAAAGAGTTATGCGATATCTTGCAACTACTGTTGAGAAATCTTTATGGCTCCAATCAAATGAAGAAAGAACTTTGGTGTGTTATGTGGATGCCGACTGGGCTGGTGATTCAAGAGATAGAAAATCTACCAGTGGGTACGTATTCCAATCAGCAGGAAGTAGCATACCTTGGTCAAGCCGAAAACAGACCTCAGTTGCTATGTCATCAACCGAAGCGGAGTATGTAGCGGCATCACATGCAAGTCGAGAACTAATTTGGCTGCGAAGACTCTTAACAGAAATTAAGGTAAATATTAATCAGCCCACAATTATATACGAAGACAATCAAGAATACATTCGCCTAATTGAATCCGACAAATGTGGAGCTCGAACCAAGCATATTGATATTTGCCATCATCAAATACGAGATCTTCGAGAGAAGAAAATCATGCAACTGAAATACTGCCCATCAAATGAAATGAGAGCTGACATTTTGACAAAACCATTTTCGAAAGATGTTTTCCAAAAATTTTCAAATTTGTTAGGAATTCGAACAGATGACCAATCGAAACCATCTGAAGCGGGAGGGGGTGTTGAAAATACGCTTTCTGGTCCTTGCATCAGTTTAAATTAAAAAGCTCAGAGCCTTGCAGCTTACTGCCAGTTTATTATGTTGTAAATTCAAGTTGGTGCGCCCCCTTATTTTCTTCCAAATAAATTAAAAAAATCCTGAAACATTTTAGCTCATTATTTACCGTTAACCTGGCCCCCCAGTTCGAAACAATTTGTATATGGGAAAACCCATGTTAAATGTTCAAAGGAGCTCTGAATTTTTACAACTTTGGTAATAATGAGTAGACAAATTTAGATAAACTTTGATAAAAAAAATGCCTTTTTTTGCATACTAGCACGCTCCATTACCTATAGCCATCATTTATAGACTGAATCGTTAGGACCTTTATAATGTAAGCTTATCGATAATCAAAGGATTATGTCTTAACTCCTTGACTGAAAAAAAAATAAGACTGGAAAGAAGCAAACGACTTTTGCAGTGACACGCGAAAAATGGGCATGGAAATATTTTGTTTTCGGATGGTAAAATTTTTACCGTGGATGAGGTTTATAAGAAACAAAATAGTAAGGATTAAAACAAGTGAAAAAAGTTGTTCCAAGGGTTCATCAAGCACAGTGGCGTAGCGAGGGTTCGAGTCGTGGGGGGGTGACTTTCATTAAAATGCCGACCTATTTCAGGAATTTGACGACTTATTTTAAAAATTTGCCGACTGTATAGATTAAGCATTTTTCGGGTGAAACTCAAAATAAGGGAAAAGAAAAAAGGGATTTTTCCGAGTGGAATGACATTCGGGCAAAACTCCTGATAGGGCTGATTGATTTTAGCTCAAATCTTCACTTCGCTACATACGCTTTTGAGATTTCGAAATGCGAGATTTTTCAATGGAACCGCCTTCAGCTGATGTAAGAGATTTAAAAAACTTAGGAGCAATGATTTCCCATGAAACAATTTTAAAATCTTGGGAACTATTATTAGGTAGAAAAATAAGATATCAATTATTTTTGGAATTATATATTTATTTATAATAAATAATTAATAAAAATGGAATAAATAAATTAATATTATTATTGCAACGATTAATCTAAATAAGAAATAATTTTTAGCAATGAATTAAATTCATGAACATTTATATTATTATTGCAGCAATTTTTTTTGTTTAGGTATAGGTATTAAAATACATTAATTTATTAGTATTGCAGCAGTTCATTTATTTAAAATAAACAATTTTAAAAATATAGCTAATTATTTACAATAAATTAATTTTAATAATAAAATTCATTAATTTATATCTATTATTATTTTATTGCAGCAACTTAATAAGTTGTAATGAAAATTTAATATTTAAATTTAACATTGTACTATCTAGATTTTAATTCGGCGGTGTTTTAATAAGGACCATTCTTCAGTGACCTCATTAAGAATAATTTCGTCCACTTTATCTTTCGAAGAATAAAGCAGCATCAAATTATTCAAACGATCATCACCCATTGTCGTGCGCAAATAGTTTAAGACTAATTTTAATTTACTAAATGATCGTTCACAAGAAGCTTATGTCACAGGAGCAGTTAAAATGAAGCAAATGAGTTTGTGCGCTAAGGGAATTACCATTTTCAACTTGAACACAACTTTGGTAATGTCTTCGAAATTTATAAAATTTGCGGATGAATCAAGAAGAATTTGCAACTCAGAAAGCAAACACTCTGGATCTTCTTTAAAAAATAGGGGCTCCAATTTCACTATGGATTCCACTGATTCAATTGTGACATTGCCTCTGTCGACTGGAATTTCAAAAATCTTTTGAAAAGGTTCGAAAGATGAAAAATTATCTTTTAAATTATCGTTTATACACGTCGTAAAAACTTGCAAAACCGTTCTAAATTCTTTTCGATGAAATGTTTGGAAATCGAAGTCGAAAGCTGTTTCTGGATTTTCATCGATTCTTCTTGGTACACGGCGTGTTCTATGATGTTTCAGAAAATCATTTTCTGAATTTTTTTTTAATTTCTCAGCGAATGAATATGAACGTTTTATTAATGCATCGATTTGGTCGTCATCGTCATTTATTTGTTGAAATGATATTGATGTCCTCCGAATCAACAATACAGCAACAATGACATGCAACTCTTCAGCTTCTAAATTTTCTGTCAAATTTTTTACTTTAAACATGACGTTTTTACAAAAATATAACGAGCTTATAAAATCAAAATCCAAGATTTTTTTCAGCAGACCAGAAGCGGAGGTACGAGTATTATTATCAAAAGAACTTACATCGGTTTTTATTTTTTCGAAACCATGTACAATGCCTTCGAAAGATATCCAAACAGCCTTTACTGGTCTCAGCTCTAGCTGTCCATCGAGTTTTTGACAAATTTTTCAGTTGCAATGAATTTTCAATGCTTTTGAATTCCTCACGCAAACATTGAAAACGTTTTGTGCTGCCGTAGAAGGAAACATATAATGCTTCCAAAACATTGAAAAACTCTTTAATCAACACACTCGAATTACATGCTGTTTCAACGAATATATTGATACGATGCGCTTGGCATGGAATGCAAGGGACTATCTTACCTCATTTTTCCGATAGTTTTTGCTGCGTACCGTTGTACTTTCCGGACATGTTTTTGACGAAGTCATAAGATTGAAAAGCAATGTTTTTAATGGAAATTCCTACTGACTGAAGGGTCACTATTATTTTTTGGGCCAATTCTTCTCCCATTTTTTTTCGTTAGGACGACGTCCATTTTCAGGAATAAGTCTCTCGTTTGCTTTCACTACGTATCGAACATTAATAGCAAAACGATCTTGATGTGATGAGTCTGGAGTTGTGTCAACCATTACAGAAAAATACCAGCTTTATTGATTTCATTTACAATGGCTTTTCGAGTTCTAGTTCCCAAGATATCAATGAATTCATTTTGGGCATCCGGACTAAGGTACGCCACATGACGTGGTCTTTTTGATGATTCATCCAACCATTAACGGGCAATGTCGTGAAATCAAATGAACAATTTGTTGAAAATTGCCATCGCTGTGCTCTAGTGATTCGTCATGACCACGAAAAGCTAATCCCTACCTCCCCAAAGTTCTCGCGACATCAATTATAAATTGCAAGACTCTCAAATGGTAAGCTTTTTCTTTTTCTCTTGAATGATTTGTTCCCTTTCAGACTTGTCCAGCAAAACGTTGATATGATTTCCTCCATTAACGAAATAACAGTAATCATGCAGAGCTGCTCGATGAGATTCAGAAGTGAAATGTAGGATCAGTTTTCCTTCTTTTTTTTACCTCGACTCTTCATTTTATGCCACTGACGAACACCTAACTAACCCATTCCGGATTAGCGAAACGTCTATCAATTCTTTCTGAAAATAAAATGCAAACAAAGAAAAATGCTGCATCTTTAGAAGGACTGCATTCCAAAAATGAATACTCGGAATATTTTCGATCGGCAAAAATGCTCGTTTTAGTAATTTTTTTTTTCAAATTAAGCTTCGTTGATTTGCCGACTCTTAAATTAGTCGGCATATTTGCGAAATTCGCAATTGGCAAAAATGCTCGTTTTATTAGATTTTTTTTTCAAATTAAGCTTCGTTGATTTGCCGACTCTTGAATTTGTCGGCATATTTGCGAAATCTGCAATCAGTAAAAATGCTCGTTTTATAATTTTTTTTTTAAATGAAGCTTCGTTGATATGCCGACTTTAGAATTAGTCAGCAAATTTCCGACATCCGCAATCGGCAAAAATGCTTAGGCTCGTTTTATTCATAATTGTTTGCAAATGAAGCTTCGTTAATTTGCCGACTCTTTAATTGTTCGGCATATTTCCAAAATCTGCAATCGGCAAAAATGTCCATTTGCATAGGTACATTTAAAAGCTTAAGAACCTTAATATAATGAAAATACAAACTTACTTTTTTTATAACTTTTTCCGAAAAATATTGTAAAATTTCTGGTTTTATTATTTTTTTTTTTAATTGCTTGAATTATTAAATCTAGCTTCCTGAATTTGCCGACTCTTGAAAACGTGGGGGGGTGGTAATGCCATCTACTTGGTCAGTAATTGGTCAGAAAAGGTCAACTAGTCCTCAAAATTGATCAGCGCTAGATAACTTGTAATGAAGGCTTGAAGCTTCTCAAGTAAGTGAACTTTGGCAAAGTAACACTACGAGTCAACAAATTAAGCCCGATGATGGTTCTATGTAACCGAAACGCGTCACTTTAATCATAAAATAAAAAACTTATGTTGTGTATTTATTAGAGTTAAAATTAACTTTTAAAATTTTTATTATTGTTTTTATATTCTCATATCGATAACATGTTTGAAATTCATGCCGGTAACACAGTTTTTATCTGGGCTAAGGTTACGCCCCGAAAATTCTCTGGGCTTAGCTAAGCCCGAAAGGGCTTAATTATTGTTGCTTTTCACATGTAAATTGCTTAGCCCCGTCGTTTTTTTCATCCAAGCTCATTCAAGCAAGGAAAAAAACACACCTAATGTTAACCAACAATGTTGATCGGCATAGTGTGATAGCTGCTTAATATTTACAATATTAATATTGTTCCAAAAGGTTTTATTAAGATTTCTTCATAACTCAGTATCTGCAATAAGAGCAACTTAATACGATCTGCTAGTTCATTTTCTTTTAATTGCCACAAAAGATAAACCATTCCCCATACAACCGTGCGTCGCGTTGTTGTTGTCGTCGTCGTCTCCTCGTCGTCGGTTCTTATAATAGTCTTTGGATTTTGGAAGGACTATAAGGCATTAGACAACGTCATGTTTCATGTGTGTAAGGATTAAGTGGAATAAATACGTTGGATACTCGTCGCATTTCGTTTGTTTTAGGTTTCTTTCCAAAGGAGAAAGTTTTTCCAGAGTGAAATAGGAAAGGGAATAGAAATAAGAAAGGATGTCATTGCCATTGTTTGCCGATCCCGGAAATTCATTGTACAAATATTTTGAATAAGTTTTTGTTGTTGCAGTTTTGTTTGCATTTTTAGTTAGAAGTTTTATTTCACTTGTTTTTTTTTATTTTTATATTTTGTTTTTCGGTATTTACAAAACGAATATATGTATGTATTGTGTTTGTTTGTTAAATAAAACAGCAAACAAAAACATGGGTGCGTTTTATTTAAAGGGATTAAGCAAGGTATTCCTTGTGTGGAGAAGTTTTAAATCATCTCTTTTCTTGTTATAAAGGCAAATATTAAAATGTCCTCAATTGCAAATAAGAAATGTATAAAACGCGAGGAAGAACATCACGTTGGTTTGCTCATGTCCAAATTTGAAGATAAAATTATAAAGAAAATGACAAGAACATTTGTTGGCAAAACACAGAACTGAAATCCTTGGTAAGGACACAATCAAATCACACTGTATAGACTATCCTACTGAAAAACTAGCTTCAAAATTATGAAAATAAACATGTAGGTAGATACATGTTATGATGTCTCCAACTTGTGATTTAGATCAAACCTAAAAACGAGAAATGGTCTAAAATAAAACATATGTCAGTCCAAACTCTAAAGTTATGTTTCTTTTAAAATATCCTCTGCAAAACAGAGTTTTTAGGGCAGTTTATGTTGAGAAAGATGATTCATATCAAACGATTTATTTGTAACTAGATATGTACTTGTATGACAAAAAAAGAATCAAAATTGTACTCCACCCTTAGGCAGGAAACGCACTTGCGGTTTTCTGTCGCTGCGACTAAAAAAAACGGTCGCAGCTCAATACAATTTATTGGTGAAATGTGCGTTCATTCACATTGTAGCTCATGGGTTCTAGTTTTTGTGACTTTATAATCTTGCGATTAAAATCGCAAGTGCGTTCCTAGCCTTAAGCTTTAATATTAATGATAAAAACAGGTGTCAAGTTAGCAAAGCAAATAAATAAGTGAATAATTTTCCGTTAATTAGTCGTTAACTAATTATACAGACCATAAACTTGACTAAAATATTTCGCGATTAAATTGCTTGGTTAAATTAGTCGTTAATTAGTTTTGACAATTTCGAATTTGTCGTTCAATGTTTTCTATGTTTTTTTTTGGGTGCTTTGATTACTTGAAGCACACTGTCGAAAATCGTTAAAATATTTTTACCTGATGGTATATGGCATAATAACTTTCCATTAATTAGTCGTTTATTAGTTATGACAAATTAATTTGATAGTGCAATGCTCTCTATGTTTTTTTGTGTGCTTTGAAAGCTTGATATCAACTTAACCAACTTAACAAAGCAACTCTTACAGATCGAAAAACGGATAGGTACATAATTTGTCATTCTATGTTTCTTTGTTTTTTTTTTGTAAAAGCTCTAAAAACTTCTAAAATCTTCATTAATTAGTTGTGAAAAAATCAATTTTGTGGTGAGATGTTTTCTATCTTTTTTTTGGGTTATTTGTTTTGTATGAGTGTCATACTAGAAAATCAACTTTGACAAATCTGAAAATGGGTAGGAAGATAATTTGAAATTAATTATTCGTTAATTAGTTGTGACAATTTTAAGTTTGTCGTTCAGTGTTTTCTGTGTATGTTTTTTCGGATAATTTGTTAACTTGACTTAAGTATTTATATATTTATTGCTTATATGCCGTTAGTAAGTCTTTAATTAGTTGTGAAAAGTGGAATTTCATCGTGCAATGTTTTCTATGGTTTTTGTGTCCTTGATAGCTTGATATCAAGTTAGCAGAGCATTTCCTAAAAAGGAGTTAAAACTGGTTAAGCCCAATGGTTTATGACTTAATAATTTGTCGTCAACTAGTCTTTGATTAAATTTGACGGTTTGACTGCAAATTATGCACTAGGTACTAAAATACTATTTTTAGAAGTTCTCACCTCTTTTAGAAATACACCCCTCCCCCTTGGACGGGAGGGGAAATTTAATAAAATGTTTGCATAGAATTAATTAAAAACACAACGACAATACTTACAGAAATGTTTTGTAGCTTTTTGAAAAGCCAGAAGTCATTCATTTTCATACGGTTTGTTTCTGATTAAGTTTTTTTTGATGAACCGTTGGCAAAAAATTGTTTCAGACTCAACATTTTGAATACTATTTTTTTTTTAAGTTATAGGTTTGAAAACAGATTTTGCTGAAATTGCTAAAGAATTTTATTTTATAATAAACTATTAAAATGGACTTCTGGCTTTCCAAAAAGCTACAATACATTACTGCAAGTGTTGCCGTTGTTTTTTTTAATTAATTGTTTTCTATTTTATGTAATTATTTTATTAAATTTCCCCTCCCGTCCAAGGAGTGGGAGATATTACCCTCTACGTTAGGATTTTTTTCTTTCTTACTTCGCACCCATATGCTCTGAATTTTTCGGCAGATTTTACGCGAATTTACAAAAAAAAGGAGAAATTAAATTAGGATGAAAATAAAAATCTGAAAAATTAGGGAATTTTTTTTCATTTATATCTGATTTAGGCCCATCCAAATAATAAAACTCAAAAAAACTCATTATAACGACCACCCTATCAAAGGGCACGGTAGTGCCCAGCCAAGTTCGCGGCACTACACCCTTTTTACAGGAACAAACTCAAGCGATTTTCAACCCCCCTCTAACTTCAGTTTCAATAAAGTCAGAAACTCGCAAATTTGCAGTATATTGATCTCGAAACATGATGCCAACCGAGCCAACCTTCAGTTGTAAATCATGCGGTGGTACCTAAGCCAAGGAGCTTCAAAATTCATTTGGATAGTTAGTAGCTTCGTCTTCATCTCTTATACAGTCAATAGATTTGGATGAATATGCCGGAACCAACGATCTTATTCTAAATTACATAGTTAAAGTCATCCACATATTTATTCATACCCATCGAAATTGCTCGCTCACTCAATCATTTGTTTTTTTATATTTCGGCTAGAAATGATATTCGGGAATACTTTGTTCATGAGTTCGTCTTTCGATGAGACGAACTTGCGAAAAATTGGAGAAAATAAAATCAATCCGCTTGATTCATCTACAGGAACACGGCCATTACCGATAGTCAGCAATTGCTTGGAGAAATCTTCAGCAGATGGATCGTTCAACAATACAACTCTCATGTTTTCTGCCATTTGAAGTTTCTTCACATAGCGCCACAGATTTGGTGATTTGAGGCAAGCGTTTACTTCATCGGCAGCAGCAGTCAATCTTGGAATGACGGAAATAGTCAGACCGTAAAATCATTGCGCCTTCAAAACATCTCGGGTCATTGTGTAGATCTTTTAATTTTTCGTCAAGTGCTACCAATTCACGTTTGTGTGCCATTGTGCATTCTTCCCATATGATGATTTTAGATGCTACTTAAACTTTGTCCATTGCGAAGTGCTTCGCAATGTTATATGGCGGTTGTTCAGTAGTTTGAAGGTTTAATAGCAATTTTAATGCTGAATGAGCCCTACGGCATCCTTTTAACAATGTGGCCGCTATTCCAGAAGAAACAACTGCTACCGTTATATCAGATCACTCATGCTCTGTGGCCAACGTCAATAACATGAGGAAAATATTCCCAGTTCCACTGGGAGTATTCTGACAAAATAAACCACCATATCCATCATCAATTGCCTTCATTAATATTGGGGGTTCAACAGGGGTACATTCCTTCCAACTTAGTGGTTTAAATCACGTTCACTGGCGTTCCTAACCTGACTAACAAACTGCCGCACATGAGGAAACAACAATCTTCGATCAAGAGCAAATTCTGGTAATGCATATCCTCACCAGCTTCAATATCGGGTCGGGATTTCTTGAACTGGCACGAATTCGATAGAAAATTTCCTATAGCATGTTATATTTGTATTTGATCCACCAGCCACGTGAATTCGGTGGCAAGCATTTCGAAATTATGATAACAAATAATATGTGCGTATCTGTACTTGGAGATGTAGAAATAATTGCTTCAGTGATTGTCGTATCCCAATAAGTATCGTTTTCAAGACAATTGAGCTCTTGCCATGCAGCACGAAATATTGGGCATAACTATACCATTTTTAAAGTTTATAGTCATTCTAATGTTTTTGGCCCACGAACATTTTCCAGCGACAATCGAAAATAGAAACATTCATCATTCTTCGGATGAACTGTGTAAACACGACCAAAAGCATCAGTAGAACGCACATTCGGATGACCAGTAACCGCTTCACCTTGCTTTCGACGTTGAAATTTCTTCGATGAAACGTCCAGAGCGTAATAACGTGTAACAGTAAAGCAACATTAGGCGTGTTCTTGAAAATGATATCTCAGAGCCCTCAGCAGTCTCAGTCTCTTGAACAGGATTCCTCAGAAATTTTGCTGTCAAATCACTGAGGAAAGAAATTATTGGATTCGCTTGCTCAGTTTTTGACACTGAGCCCTCTGAAATCTCATTTTCCTGAACTAGCCTATTCGTGCAAACGGATCACAGGGAACATCAAACAAAGCTATTGCAACCAATAGATTTGACAGTTGTTGTCATTTGTTTTCTATAATTTTGTTACAATTCTATTTGAGTACTTGTACATAAGTATTTCAATAATTTTTAGATTTATTTTCTTTGTATTTTTTGTTTATAAAAGGTGTTCTTTTAGACGTGCGGTTTTCAATCTGGCAATACTTTTTTCGGAGTTGATCTTTTTGACAGTTTTCACTTGTTTTATGCTCAGTTTGGTTTGCCAATTCATAATGAAAAGACTTACTCCTGAACAACGTTCGCAAATCGTGCAAATTTATTACCAAAATAATGGTTCGGTTCAAGTGCGGCAATGAAAATTGAGGCCGCCAAAATGTTGCAGTCAATGGGGAACGCTATAGAGCTATGATTTATTACTTTTTCGTTCCTGAATTGGAGGATATTGATGTTGACTACCTTTTCTTCCAATAAGACGGCGTCATATGCCATACAGCCAACGAAACAATCAACAATGCGTTATTGCTGGCATCATCATCATCATCGTGTCCTGTAACCCCGGCTGGGGCATAGGGCGTCAACAAAACATCTCCATCCTTCACGGTCTGCTGCAAAGTACTTTAGCTGTGGCCACGTCTTTCTCTGGGATTCTGCTTCCGCTAAGACAGTTGATTTCCATGTTGTTCTTGGTCTTCCAACCCGCCGTGCACCCTGAGGATTCCATTCAAAGGACTGCTTTGCAATTTCATCGTTTGGTTTCCTCAGTGTGTGACCAATCCAACGCCATTTACACTTTCTTATGTCGACGTCCAGCCGCTCTTGACTTGTCCTGCGCCACAATTCCTCATTTGATATTATTTGTGGCCAGCGAATCTTTAGGATGTGGCGAAGAGAGCGATTCACAAAAGCCTGCAATTTCTTCGAAATGATAGACGTGACATTCCAGGTTTCACAAGCATATAAAAGCACGGATTTGACATTGGATTCGAAGAATCTCAACTTAGTGCGTAAGGAGGTTTGACTTGATTTCCAGATTGGGGACAGAGTACCGAAGGCAGCACGAGCTTTATTTATTCTACTTTTAACGTCCAGATCCGTACCACCGTTTGCAGAGACAATACTGCCAAGGTAGTTGAACTGTTCCACTACTTTAACTGGCGTCTCCTGTAGAATAATACGCTGCTGTGTGGAGCGGCCTGTGAGCATTATTTTTGTCTTTTTGCTGTTTATTCTTAGACCACTCGACTCTCCCTTTACTTGCAGTGTTTGGCACATCCCGTTCAGTCCACTGATGTTATTTGCCAGTAGACATATGTCATCGGCATAGTCTAAATGACTGAGCCTTTCGAACGGTCTCCATTGAATGCACTGTCGCTCAGCTGTACCAGCACTGGCCGTCAATACGTCGTCCATCGCCAGCAGGAAGAGAATTGGTGATAGAACATCCCCTTGTCTCACACCCTGTTGCACTACGAAGGAGTCGGATAGCTGCCCATTGTGCAAAACAAAACACCTTACGTTGTTGTAGGATTATTTTATAATGGCAACTATTTTTGGTGGAATTCCTCTACCAAGCAACGATCTCCATATACATTCTCGGTCAACTCGATCGAAGGCCTTCTCAAAATCCACGAACATGAGGTAAAGCGGTTTTTGAAATTCCATCGACTGCTTGAGGACGATACGCAGGGTGTTGATATGGTCGACACAAGATCGACCACTGCGGAAGCCAGCTTGATGCCTCTTGAGTGTAGACTCGATTCTATCTTTTATTCACTCGAGAATGATGGTTGCCATTAGTTTTGGGAAAACGGACAAAACGGTGATACCACGCCAATTGCAACATTAGGCGTGTTCTTGAAAATGATATCTCAGAGCCCTCAGCAGTCTCAGTCTCTTGAACAGGATTCCTCAGAAATTTTGCTGTCAAATCACTGAGGAAAGAAATTATTGGATTCGCTTGCTCAGTTTTTGACACTGAGCCCTCTGAAATCTCATTTTCCTGAACTAGCCTATTCGTGCAAACGGATCACAGGGAACATCAAACAAAGCTATTGCAACCAATAGATTTGACAGTTGTTGTCATTTGTTTTCTATAATTTTGTAACAATTCTATTTGAGTACTTGTACATAAGTATTTCAATAATTTTTAGATTTATTTTCTTTGTATTTTTTGTTTATAAAAGGTGTTCTTTTAGACGTGCGGTTTTCAATCTGGCAATACTTTTTTCGGAGTTGATCTTTTTGACAGTTTTCACTTGTTTTATGCTCAGTTTGGTTTGCCAATTCATAATGAATAGACTTACTCCTGAACAACGTTCGCAAATCGTGCAAATTTATTACCAAAATAATGGTTCGGTTCAAGTGCGGCAATGAAAATTGAGGCCGCCAAAATGTTGCAGTCAATGGGGAACGCTATAGAGCTATGATTTATTACTTTTTCGTTCCTGAATTGGAGGATATTGATGTTGACTACCTTTTCTTCCAATAAGACGGCGTCATATGCCATACAGCCAACGAAACAATCAACAATGCGTTATTGCTGGCATCATCATCATCATCGTGTCCTGTAACCCCGGCTGGGGCATAGGGCGTCAACAAAACATCTCCATCCTTCACGGTCTGCTGCAAAGTACTTTAGCTGTGGCCACGTCTTTCTCTGGGATTCTGCTTCCGCTAAGACACTTGATTTCCATGTTGTTCTTGGTCTTCCAACCCGCCGTGCACCCTGAGGATTCCATTCAAAGGACTGCTTTGCAATTTCATCGTTTGGTTTCCTCAGTGTGTGACCAATCCAACGCCATTTACACTTTCTTATGTCGACGTCCAGCCGCTCTTGACTTGTCCTGCGCCACAATTCCTCATTTGATATTATTTGTGGCCAGCGAATCTTTAGGATGTGGCGAAGAGAGCGATTCACAAAAGCCTGCAATTTCTTCGAAATGATAGACGTGACATTCCAGGTTTCACAAGCATATAAAAGCACGGATTTGACATTGGATTCGAAGAATCTCAACTTAGTGCGTAAGGAGGTTTGACTTGATTTCCAGATTGGGGACAGAGTACCGAAGGCAGCACGAGCTTTATTTATTTTACTTTTAACGTCCAGATCCGTACCACCGTTTGCAGAGACAATACTGCCAAGGTAGTTGAACTGTTCCACTACTTTAACTGGCGTCTCCTGTAGAATAATACGCTGCTGTGTGGAGCGGCCTGTGAGCATTATTTTTGTCTTTTTGCTGTTTATTCTTAGACCACTCGACTCTCCCTTTACTTGCAGTGTTTGGCACATCCCGTTCAGTCCACTGATGTTATTTGCCAGTAGACATATGTCATCGGCATAGTCTAAATGACTGAGCCTTTCGAACGGTCTCCATTGAATGCACTGTCGCTCAGCTGTACCAGCACTGGCCGTCAATACGTCGTCCATCGCCAGCAGGAAGAGAATTGGTGATAGAACATCCCCTTGTCTCACACCCTGTTGCACTACGAAGGAGTCGGATAGCTGCCCATTGTGCAAAACAAAACACCTTACGTTGTTGTAGGACTATTTTATAATGGCAACTATTTTTGGTGGAATTCCTCTACCAAGCAACGATCTCCATATACATTCTCGGTCAACTCGATCGAAGGCCTTCTCAAAATCCACGAACATGAGGTAAAGCGGTTTTTGAAATTCCATCGACTGCTTGAGGACGATACGCAGGGTGTTGATATGGTCGACACAAGATCGACCACTGCGGAAGCCAGCTTGATGCCTCTTGAGTGTAGACTCGATTCTATCCTTTATTCACTCGAGAATGATGGTTGCCATTAGTTTTGGGAAAACGGACAAAACGGTGATACCACGCCAATTGTTGCAATTCTTTAAGTCACCTTTCTTTGCCAACTTAACAATCACACCATCCTTCCAATCCCTAGGATAGTTTTCGTTTTCCCAAATCCTTTGTATCAACGGATGTAAAATACTAGCCACTGTTACGGGATCGGCTTTCAGGAATTCAGCTGGAATTCCGTCTAGTCCAGCTGCCTTGTTGTTTTTGAGGAGATTTATTGATGTAAGGATTTCCGATTCTGACGGGGGTTCGATGTCAATACCCCTATAGGACCTGCGCATCTCGTTTAGTTGGGGCACTCCAGCACTCTGCTCAGCTGAAACCCTCATTTAACAGGACACAAAAATGGTCCTTCCATCTACGAAGCTGATCCTCAATTGATACCAAAAGTGTGCCATCCACATCCATTACAGGATGATTGGTGTTGCTTTTTTTCCCGATAATATCTTTGGTTATTTGGTACAATTCCCGGATATCTCCTCTTCTGGCAGCGATTTCCGCATTATCTGCGAGTCCATCTACCCTCACCCTCTTGTCATGTCTCACACAGCGATAGACCATCTTATGCGCAATGCGATACTCTCTTCGCAAGTCAGCCTTTCGTTGAACATCTGCTTCGGCATTTATTTGGATTTTCAACGATTTGCGAAGTTCGATCTTATCCCAGGTGTCTTGGGATATCCAAGAGTCTCTACGTCTCGTTCGCTTGGGTACAGTTTCGGATCCAGCCTCCATAAAAACACTTTTAATTTCACCCCACATCTCATCAATTGTTGAATGCTGGATTCTGTTTAATGATGAGGTTCTGTTGTTAAGGGTGGTGACAAAGTTTCGACATATGTTGGGGTCATTTAAAGCATTAGTTATGAATTTTGAGCTCCTTGCCTGGTTTTTGTACGGCAGCGGTTCGTAGTTGGAGACTCATCAGAACCAAATGGTGGTCGCTTCCCACATCGGCATTTCTTATACTCCGAACATCACACATAGACTTCCTCCATCGCTGCTGAGTCATGATATGATCAATTTGGTTTTCAGTTTGACCATCCGGATGCACCCAGGTAATATTGTTGCACGTCTTATGCTTAAATACAGTCCCACCTATAACAAGACGATTCGCGTTACAAAAGTCGACAAGTAAGTCACCATTTTCATTCCGTGACCCCAAGCCATTTTTTCCCATAAAGATTTCTTCTATTTGTCAACGATTCATTTATTATTATGGCGTCTTGATTGACGCTCGTACATGAAAGATGCCGCACCCCCAAATCCGATGTGCGGTTTACTGCAACCGAAGCTGCAGAAGGATTTTCCATAAAAAGATTACCTCTTGGGGACTCAATTCCCTTTGTTGTCATAGTTCATGTATTTGCATTATATCCTTCCACCATTGTGTGTTCCGAGATATGATTAATAACATACATAAGCTCAGATTTGACAGGCACACCCGCCTTTTGTATGGTCAAACACATAACTGCTCGAAGCCGCCCACTATGGGAAAACAGACGCCTTTTGTAGCCGCCCAATATGGGTTACAGACGCTACCTGCTGCTGCCGTTGGCCTTTTACCAAAAAAAGCTCCTCCACCACCAGACTATCATGCCGTTGACCGCTGCCTGCAGTTCATCCGTCTTAATGGGGCTTTTAACCATCCCAAGGACAAGTTTGTGCCCTGACCAGCAAAGCTGGGTTGTCTGCTTATCCCGGCATCCATTCGGTCCCCCTTCACGTTAGCGTTGCTGGCATACGAACACAATTTCTGCAAAAAAGGTCGAAAATTGGGCCTCTCGGCTGACATTTATTCGAGCTAGCCGCAGCAGCCGCTTGCCCTTTATGTCTTTATCATAAAGCTAAGTTCTTGGCCATTACATTAAATTATATGCGTTTTATTTCTTCTTGAGAACCACACGCATAAAAAATACACCCTTTAGATTAAAACCATTTTTGATTGAAAAATGCTCAGAATTTTGTATTTCCAAAAAAAAGTAAAAACAAAACAACGTTAAAAACCGACCAGACCGCTTCTATTTCGTAAACCTATCTCATTATAATTGAGGAATTATTTCAAATAATTTCTATCTATCCTATAACACCTAATAAAACAACCTAATTCAAAGTAATTTAAACCCGATTCTCATTCCCATTCTTCCATTTATGTCCATTTACTATAGCAAAGCAAAATATCTCTTCAACCATTTATTCTAACTTCCTTTGTGAATATTTTCGAATGTCCCAGTATAATTAACATTCTATTTCCACACAAAAGAAAGTGACCATAAGTGCTCGTAATATATTATTTTCAGGTACTTACAGGAGAGTAGGTATACCGTATACGCCGAACGCACACAAAAACAGAATCATATATTTCATCCTTTTGTTGAAATTCTTTGACCTTTTTCGCACTCATCCCTGTGATATGATGGCACGCGCTTAAAGTGGCTGGACCTGAACCTTTGACCCAAACATATACATAGTCCTTCTATTATTATTGCGTATGGTAAAAGGCCAATGGAAATGTATCTAGATGGTTTTCCTCATTCTCATTCCTCCTGTGTATTGAATTTTTTTGTTTTCAGCCACATCAACTAATGTATGTATATGTATGATGTACCTATACTTTCATTCACATTCTTAGTTTGTTGTTTGTTCAGCATAGTCTGGATGTGCAAATTTACAGTGCGGTGCAAATAAAAATTGACAAAAATTTATTAATTTTTGGTACGTTTTATGCTTTAAATGTAACTGTTAGTTGTTTTTTTAAATTCTTAGATAACAACAAAATTGTGTGCTGAATAAAATTGAGCCAGTGTCGTTTTTTTATGATTAACGCGCACTCAAGGGGTTATGACTACCCTTAGTATGTTAAACACAGTGCGAGATGCCGATGCACATTAGTTTTGAATTTCTGAATATCACAATGGGAAGGAAAAATAGAGTAGGGTAAAGCATTTCACATTCGTGCTGTGCGGCTGAAGAAAGAAACTCTGTATTTGATGGTACGCCCGAAATTTAGCTCAAGGGTTAACTGGTGGGCATTCCTGGAAGCGCGTGTATAACGGTTAAATTGTTTTAAGGGAGGAATGCAACTAGCTATTTCACTGGAACATTGCTTATAAAAGTAGCGATAAAAGAGGGGAATAAATGAAACATTACGACGGAGCTCGGGAGAATCGAATGTTTCCGTAATGTTTTTATCACCTATCATTTTCAAAGGTTTTTTTTTGTCTACAAAGACTAAAGAAGGTTGAAGGAGCACAATAGCCCAGATATGCGAGTCAGATATGCGAGAATATGTGATCATTCAACAAAATATGATCTGTGATAGATACACATGCCGAAAACTGATAGCTGTTCAGTTTCCTGGATGCAAGCACCGCTCATGAATAGGTGCATTGGGGTGGGTTCCGATTTATCGACAGGAGACAGTATTGAGTTTTAGAAGCATTGCCTTCAACAGGGTTTTCGATTTTCCATCAAACGCTTTTCAAATATCGAGTGCAATAATCTTACTTTCTCCAAAACGATGTGAGGATTTGTTCCACTGATCGGTGAGATATACCATCAGATCACCAGTGGACGTATTGCTACGAAAGCCATACTGCCGGTCATCAATAGGGCTTCGTTCCTCAAGATATTTCTTGAGCTGATAAATTAATCAGCGTTTCCATGACCTTGGAAAGAAGGGACGTAAGTGTAATTGGACGATAATTGGAGGGAGAACAAGAGACGCATTTTTTAGGGACTGGCTGAAAAATTGCAGTTTTCCATCCACTCGCAAAGAGAACTGTAAAGTATAGGACAGATGGAAAAGCTTACGCAGAGGTTTTTGCCAGCGTTGAAGAACACCTTTTCAGAACAATGGAAGGGATGCTATGCAGACCAGTGGATTTTTGTACATCAAGATCTTTCAGGGCTCTTGCAACTGCATGACTGCGAAAGAAGATTCGTCCCATGATATCGTTAGTGCTCTTCTCAAGTGCAGGAGGTGTCATAAAACTCTCTGGCAGCGTCGAATTAACAGCAAATTGTGCTGGAAGCAAATTGGCTTTTCCTAGTGAGCTTCCATAGGGAGTGTCATTAAAGGCGAGCGTTGGAGCCGCGGACGAAGTAGTGTTTCGAATGTTTTTTTGCAAATGACCAAAAATGTTTGCTACCTTTGGGACATTATAGTATTTTCTACCGTAATTTTTGGCCATGCAAAAATTTTGTTCTTTGGATATGGCCGATGCAGGTCTTTTGATTCGGTTTGATAGATGTTACCTTATTCGGAATAAAATTTCTCATCCCGTAAAGAATTAAATTTGTTATCATAGTTGCGCTGGAGTCTACGTCACTATCGAGGAAGCATAGTGACCAACTAAAGTTTCTATAGAAATCGTTGAGACAGTCCCAGTTGGCTTTCTCGTATTGCCAATGCCAAACGGTTTTCTTAGAGGTTGTAACGGATTAAGGTGATCTTATTTTAATTGGAGCGATGATATGCCTGACCATAGTCCCCAGGACCACAGGATTCCCTGAGTTCAACCATAGCCCTTAAAATAAGTTGTTCAGACCACAAGGCACGGCTTGGCATGCTAGCATATTCCATTGACCAGCTCGTCATCGGTGGGGTGGGTACTTGTACCTGTTTGCTGAACTACCGCACATTGAAATTCATGCCAATAATATTATTAAAAATAATAATAATAATATAGTTAAAATTATTATTATTATATAATATTATTAAAAAGTAAGTCCTATTAACCGCGAAGAAACACAAAAAAAAACAAACCGATTTAATTTAGCTTTAAGGAACCCCTAGGTGTAATCAGGGGATCCGGAGTGTATCCCTCCCACGGTTTTATTTCCCTTCAAAAAAAGAAACAAAACTCCATTGCTATCGAGCCACTCTTAAAATTCTCTCAATAACCCCTAATAAACAGATAAGTAAATCTTTAGGGAAAACTTATCTCCCTATCATCGTTGAATTGCAGCATCACTCTCACCCTCCCCTTCGCACAAAAAAAATCACTCCATTATCCCCAAAATCGATCACATAAATAAAAAAAGTAAATTTAAATGGACTTCAGTAAAAACAAAAGGATATGTCATTTATTAAATTTTAACAACATTTAGAAATGTGATTTCATCTTATCAAAATTCATAATATACGGAGTATGTAAATATAAATGAAAACAAAATCGATTAAACTTCCAATGCAATAAAAGTTGAGTTACTAAAATAGCTCAAAATAAAAAAAATTCAGTAAATAAAACCTAAAAAAAATAAAACTTTAGAATGAGCTTGAGTGAGGATGATACACTCAAATATCGTTTTGAGTTTAATTACTATCTCCGGTTTATTTCTAATGAGAGCACAACGAAAAAAAAATTCTCTCGATTAATTTCATTAAACAAATGCGATTAGATATTCTCACTCAAACAGCGCAAAAGTACTCAAATAAATAAAAGAATTTAAATTTTTAAATGAATTAAGGATTCATCGGCTCAGTATCTTAATAATTCTTCGTCCAATTTGTCAAAAAGATATTTAAACTAGGATAGGACTTACCGACTTTGTGAAGATGTTGTGCACAGCAGCTTCTAAGTTGTCGTTTGGGCAGCTAAATGATCATTAATTGGAGTAATATTCTTGTCAAGTTGAACGATATGGGTGTCTTGATAAAATAAGTTAGTTTTTTTTTGTTGATGAGTCACGTTAATTATGTTTTCTTGTTAATGACAATTATTGTATGTAGGTTTTTTAATTTTTTTTTAATGATGATGTATGATTATTATGTTTGATGATGATTAGGGATTATGGTTGATGAATGATGTATGCATGTATGAAGATCATGGTATTGTTGGCAGGGTTGTGATTGTTCTGGTATAATACCCGGAACTGGTAGTGAATGGTGATGTTTGGTTTCTTATCAGGATGGTGACGATACTTATTTGGTCCAAGACCACTTTAAAGAAGACGCACTTGTCTTCCACAAATGCTGGACAGCTTCACGTGAGTGTCGGTTATTTTCGGTTTTTATGGAGAAGTTGGTGATGGTTACTTAAACCGAAGCCACTTGAATGGAGAATCACTAGCCTTCTGGATACTGGATAGCTTGAAGTGAGCGTCGAACGTTTTAGGTATACCTTTTTGGTGCCACAGATGGAATGAAGAGGTAAGCACTGATAAGGTAGATGTGCAAAGCTTATCGTAGTGCAATGGTTTTCGATTGCAATTGAAAGTGAAGCTTTGAATCGGGTGTGGTCTACTTCTTATCTTGTTGGAAAGGCGCCAAACAATGTGAACAAATAGAGGTTATGTCACGTGTTAGGTACGTCTGTGGAGTTCGTACGACTCACTGTTGCTGGATCTGGCTGCTCGCTGTAAGGAGATCTTTCAAGAATTCCGTTGGCAAGTGTGAATGATGTTGATGAAGGCTCGTGATTCAAGGTCTTACTTTAGCTAAACTTTTCGGACTCTCGACGGGTACTAGTGGAATTCAAGAAACACATTGAACCAAATGATTTCAATAATAAAAAAATGAAAAATACCTGATTGAGATCACGATCGGCTTGAGCGGAGGGCTCTTGTGGACGAGAAAGCACCTTGTAAATTGTGTAACGTGGAACGATTATACCACGCTCGATGTTGGAAAAATTCAGTTTCTCTCTCGTTAAAAAGCTGGGTTAGGTCTCAGCACAGATCTCGACATACCTTCCATCGGGTGTTGTTTAGCCAGAAAAGCAAAGGAAACTAGAAATGTACATTTAAATCACCCGCCGCGCCGCAGTGATGATTTCAGTGTTAGGGTAAGGGGCAACAATTCTTTGGATGGAGTCCGACTCATCCATTAAATTATCATTGTTTCTTCTGATAATGTTCCGAACGAAAAATATTTTGTTTTAATCCTTATGCTATTAAGGACCTTCAATTTAAAACATTAGAAAAAAATATTTCCAAACTTTAAAAATTAATATTTGAATATCTTTTAATTAAAGGACCAGACAAAAATTGGCCAGCATTTGGCATTCACCGCACTGTAAAGTGTGTGTACCTACCTATACACTCAGCATCCTCTTCCAAACAAAATGGTCTTTATTGTGTGATTTCACTTTGTCAACGTGAATTTTTACCCAGGCACCAGAGTAACAAACTGAAAGAATAAGGACATTTTTCGACACCAGGACATTGATTTTTTTTTCGTATTTTTGTTATTTTGATACCATTGCCAAACAATGGCTCGTTGACGCCTTTTATGTTACGTAGGCGTTTGTGATATTTTTGTTGCTGGCTCATATCATGTGTTTGTATCTTTTTGAATTGTGTAAGGTGTGCCTATGTAAGTTCTATATGTTGCCGTTTCATGTTATTTGACAAGCAATTACCTCAATATGTCCTTTGAACTCACTCTTATACTAAAGTGCCCTTTTGTTCACTTTACTAAACCAACAACGAATAGTGTCCTGTGTAAATAGAAATAGTAGGTATTATGTTTTTTTTTTCGTGATTTAATATAAGAAATACAAAAGAATAAAATCTATCCTGTTTCTGTTTAGATATGTGAAACATGCTGGTATCGAAACGAAACCTATTCAAAAATAAGAATGTTGATTGCAAAAATTCGAATTGGTTTTTTTTTTTTTTGGTTCAAGGACTAGGTAGGTATACTTTTTCTATTCAACAGTTTAAGTTTCATGAAACTTAATAAACTGAGTTTTAAATATTCTGGAGCAAAGAAAAAATAAAGGGTCTTTCAACGGGGAAGCTCAAAATTTGTTGGGTTAAAGCGGCGAAGGCAACAATCAGGACTAGATTTTCCCTATACCCAGAGTGACTAGTTGATAATAGGCGTTGAAATGCATGTATGTCAATGGTTTTTAACAGGCATATATTTTGTCGGGTTTCGATCTGTCACTTCATTTTAAATTAATAATACCATACAAGTGTATGTTAATTATACAATAAAATTTAAATGTTCTTCTAGATCTATTTATAGGTAGGGGGAAAACGGGAGACTTGACCATACGGGAGACATGAGCCACTTGCAATATTTCACTCAGGCTACCCTTAAATTCTAGGAGAGTTTATACATCCGAAGCAGAAAATGACCTTCTATTTGCTAATAAAAAGGTTTCAGGATCACCATTTGATTTTTGTTCCTGGATGAGTAAATGCATTTTTCGCTATGAAAAGTTAAACAATTTTTTTTTTCTTTTCATTCCATAACTTTTGTTTGTCTCGTAGTTAATTAAATAATTCAGTATAATCTTATTCCTTAAATAATTGTTTTGTAAATACCCGTGCAAAATATTGCAACAGCTTACGTAACAGAATTTATAATCTCTTTGGTCTCAAAAAGCGTGAACGGGAGACTTGAACCACTTATTGTAGGGAGACTTGATCATACAAAAATGAGGAGCAAAACCAAAAAAAAGTCAAAAAACTGCCGCAGAAGGGGAAATACAAGGATAACAATGCTCAATTTATGTTTAAGAAATCTTACAATCTTCTTACTGTATTTCCCAAGGAGGGGTTTATTTAAGTTTTGTATTTATTTTCGTTTGTTAGTTCGCAGCTGAAGTGAAACGAAAATTCTCATACAAAAATTGACACAATGAAATCGTAAACGAAAAATTTCAGCTGCGTACTAGGCTTAATTTTTGTTATGTAGTACGCAGTTCGACAGTGATATGTCAATAAAACAGAAAATCCTAGCAGATGCTCGAACCAGGTCTTCACTTACTTTTCGTACACAATTAATTGATCGGAACATTACTTCAGACGAAAATTTAACAGCTTGTTATATTTTGCTGCTGAATTTCATTTGAAAATGAAAATGGAAGAAAATACCGTCGAAACGAACTGCAGAACAAAATTATTTGGAACCTTAGCACCACAACGGACGACACGAAAACAAAAAAAAAAAACAAGAATTCACATCAGAACGAGAAAAAAAAAAGACTTAAGATTTTGAACTGTTTTTTTTTTTTAATTTATTTTGACATCTTTCAGATAAAACTCTCCCTATTTTTTTCGCAATCACTTCGTTTCTGATTTCGTTCTGGAGTTGGAGACACAAGAAAATTTTCGTTTCACTTCATGCGTACTCGGCTTTACGGTCTTTAAGGTTGTTTTAATTTTGTATAAATATTTTCGTGTATAAATTTTTAAAACATTTTTCTTAGCAAATAATACGTTAAATATAGTAACAGTTGAGTTTTATGAAAATCTTAGACGGTGATCTCATTTTTTGTATTGTTAACTCGTTCAATTTGGGTATGTTCAAGTCTCCCCCAGGGGGTGTTTAAGTCTCCCGTAGGGGCGGGAGACTTGAGCCGAAAATCTTTCTTCAAACAATTTGCTTTGGGTTGAAACCGATTGCACATATTTGAAGCCAATTAAACTAGTTTCAAAATAGATAAGTGTAGCTTTATAGAGATGTATCTTTCATGCGGCTGAGATAAATAGACAAGTTTTTATCAACAATTTTACAAAAAGTGGCTCAAGTCTCCCGCCTTCCCCCTACTTAAAATAAAAAAGCGTGCGAGTTCAGGAGCATATTCGCAAGTGATATGTAACATCTCTTTGAGTCTTGTGAATAAAAAAAAAAGCTAAGGCTAAAACTTGGATTTTTAAGTCAAAGCTAGGTATTGGGTCTTGTGAATAAATAAAAAGCTTAAGCTAAAACTTGGATTTTTAAGTCAAAGCTAGGCCTTGTGTGATTAAAAA
Source organism: Dasysyrphus tricinctus (assembly GCA_963921185.1). Lineage (NCBI taxonomy): Eukaryota > Metazoa > Arthropoda > Insecta > Diptera > Syrphidae > Dasysyrphus > Dasysyrphus tricinctus. The sequence continues at coordinate 174,786,369 of OY992532.1, read as the reverse complement.
CAAGCTTTAGCTAAAAACTAAAAGATGTCTTCTAGTAATAGCTAGTTTAAAATAGCTAAAGCTAGATTCTTCTTACTCATGCTCTTTTTTTTCTTCTTAGAAGCTTGTATTCCTCTCTCCTCTTCTGCTCGTACAGTTAGTGAGCAGCTCGGGTTCTTCTATGCAGCGCCTCACAGTGGGTCCAAACCTACGATTTAGGGAAAAAACATCTAAGCGGTATCATTTCGTATGTATCTGCACCCGCTAAATTGAATGCTATTATCCGTTTTATGATCAGAGTTACGGGGAAATTTTTACTTTTCATAATAGTGGGATATTTTGTCTCAAGTATAGTCAGTTGGAAAGTAAAAAGTAAATAACGACTTCTTAAAGAAGTTCTTAAGGAAGAAAAACCGATTGGGGTTATTTTTGAACAGAAAAAAAAAATAGAATTTTCAAATTCCGTTACGAATTTTGTGAAACCGGTTATATTCAATCAAAAATTATTTTATTTCTTAAATTGAATTTTTATTCACTGATCCCAAAACTGGTAGAATCTGGTGATGAAATTTTAACAGGATCTTCATTACCACCACACCTACGAGAAAAAACTTGAAACAGAACCTAGGATGCTTTTTTTGTATGGCTATTCAAGTCAGGAAGTACACGAAAAGTCCGAATTTTGACTAGATTTTTCGGTGCAATACAAAAAATGGGGTAAATTATTTTCTCATCAGAGACCCTAAGGTATATATTATATAGTATATTGAAAGAAATTTTTTAAATAATAGTCCTTAAGATGGAGAAATTATGGAATACATCAGTTTTAAAGGCTTGAATTTCAATGGTTCGTTTTAACCCCTTACATCGGCCGAAAGCAAATTTACCTTAAAGTAACTGTAACAGTCAGATTCCGCATACAAATAACTGGAAGAAAAGTGTATCACAATGCATATTACACACTTTATATATGAAGTTTTTTCCACCTCAGACCACTGTATGCCGCCGATTTGTATTCCAGTTGTTTGGCTGCAATTACTTGCTGGCATTCTTCGTCGAATTAGGGGTGGTTGAGGCCCTGCCTGCACGTCAGAGGTGGCATCTCTGATGGCATCCTGACAATTCTTCCACTGGTTCTCAATACTTGAAGTTAGTGGCATATCACTATTTAAGAGGGCGTGAGAGACTCGATCGGAAAAGCCGTCCGACGTCGAACTTCCTCACAGTATTTCCCTGCTTTGGCTTTGGTCTGGATATCCGTAGCGCTACCTTGGCTATACAAAGGGGTATTGGTCCGACTCAACGTTGGCTCCTCGAAACGTTCGGATATCCTTGATACTCGAGGAGTGCCTTGCGTCGATTGCAATGCAGTCAATCTGGTTGTTGGTTGAATGACTAGGAATTCAGCATGTCCCCTTCTGTATATCGAGATGCGGGAACTGCTTACTACACTCAGAAAAAAACGTCCCATTAAATAGTCAATGGGACGACCATTGATATTATAGTACGTGTTTCAATGGGATTTTACTATTGAAACAATAGTTTTCTAGTAAATTGCGTGGTTTTTGTACCATTGATCCAATGGTATTGAAACTATTATTATTAATGGGACATATACTATTGGATCAATGGGAAAAAACTATTGTTTCAATAGTATCGCACCATTAAAAAATTTTATAGGATACTATTGTCCCATTACAAAATACCATTGATTAGTAATAGTAGTGATACCATTAAAAAGACACCGTTTTAATAGTGAATCTTATTAAAATGATCCAAATTCAATGGATGGCCCATTAGATCAATTTTAGTTTAATAAGATTGATACTATTGTTCAAAATTAAGCACGATATAACCGCGAAAAGTTTTTTTAATAGGATTTCACATCAGAATATTAATAAGATGTACTATACTTTCAATAGTTTTATCTTATAAAATTTTTTGTTACGAAAAAAAAATCAAGATTAAAAGTGTATCCCATTAAAATCATATGATAACTCAGATTCGTACCATTAATAACAAAAAACAATTTTTAATAGTGCGTCTTATTAGTTCAATGGGATGTACCATTGACTTTATTTAATAGTACAACGATACTGAATAATAATAGGACGCACTATACTTTCAATAGTTTCATCTTATTAAATTTTTTGTTAGGAATAAAAAAAAATCAAGATTAAAAGTGTATCCCATTAAAATCATATGATAACTCAGATTCATACCATTAATAACTAAAAACAATTTTTAATAGTGCGTCTTATTAGTTCAATGGGATGTACCATTGACTTTATAGTACAACGATACTGAATAATAATAGGACGCACTATACTTTCAATAGTTTCATCTTATTAAATTTTTTGTTAGGAATAAAAAAAAAAAATCAAGATTAAAAGTGTATCCCATTAAAATCATATGATAACTCAGATTCATACCATTAATAACTAAAAACAATTTTTAATGGTGCGTCTTATTAGTTCAATGGGATGCACCATTGACTTTATAGTACAACGATACTGAATAATAATAGGACGTACTATACTTTCAATAGTTTCATCTTATTAAATTTTTTGTTAGGAATAAAAAAAAATCAAGATTAAAAGTGTATCCCATTAAAATCATATGATAACTCAGATTCATACCATTAATAACTAAAAACAATTTTTAATAGTGCGTCTTATTAGTTCAATGGGATGTACCATTGACTTTATAGTACAACGATACTGAATAATAATAGGACGCACTATACTTTCAATAGTTTCATCTTATTAAATTTTTTGTTAGAAATAAAAAAAAAAAATCAAGATTAAAAGTGTATCCCATTAAAATCATATGATAACTCAGATTCATACCATTAATAACTAAAAACAATTTTTAATGGTGCGTCTTATTAGTTCAATGGGATGCACCATTGACTTTATAGTACAACGATACTGAATAATAATAGGACGTACTATACTTTCAATAGTTTCATCTTATTAAATTTTTTGTTAGGGATAAAAAAAAATCAAGATTAAAAGTGTATCCCATTAAAATCATATGATAACTCAGATTCATACCATTAATAACTAAAAACAATTTTTAATAGTGCGTCTTATTAGTTCAATGGGATGTACCATTGACTTTATAGTACAACGATACTGAATAATAATAGGACGCACTATACTTTCAATAGTTTCATCTTATTAAATTTTTTGTTAGGAATAAAAAAAAAAAATCAAGATTAAAAGTGTATCCCATTAAAATCATATGATAACTCAGATTCATACCATTAATAACTAAAAACAATTTTTAATAGTGCGTCTTATTAGTTCAATGGGATGTACCATTGACTTTATAGTACAACGATACTGAATAATAATAGGACGTACTATACTTTCAATAGTTTCATCTTATTAAATTTTTTGTTAGGAATAAAAAAAAATCAAGATTAAAAGTGTATCCCATTAAAATCATATGATAACTCAGATTCATACCATTAATAACTAAAAACAATTTTTAATAGTGCGTCTTATTAGTTCAATGGGATGTACCATTGACTTTATAGTACAACGATACTGAATAATAATAGGACGCACTATACTTTCAATAGTTTCATCTTATTAAATTTTTTGTTAGGAATAAAAAAAAAAAATCAAGATTAAAAGTGTATCCCATTAAAATCATATGATAACTCAGATTCATACCATTAATAACTAAAAACAATTTTTAATGGTGCGTCTTATTAGTTCAATGGGATGCACCATTGACTTTATAGTACAACGATACTGAATAATAATAGGACGTACTATACTTTCAATAGTTTCATCTTATTAAATTTTTTGTTAGGGATAAAAAAAAATCAAGATTAAAAGTGTATCCCATTAAAATCATATGATAACTCAGATTCATACCATTAATAACTAAAAACAATTTTTAATAGTGCGTCTTATTAGTTCAATGGGATGTACCATTGACTTTATAGTACAACGATACTGAATAATAATAGGACGCACTATACTTTCAATAGTTTCATCTTATTAAATTTTTTGTTAGGAATAAAAAAAAAAAATCAAGATTAAAAGTGTATCCCATTAAAATCATATGATAACTCAGATTCATACCATTAATAACTAAAAACAATTTTTAATGGTGCGTCTTATTAGTTCAATGGGATGCACCATTGACTTTATAGTACAACGATACTGAATAATAATAGGACGTACTATACTTTCAATAGTTTCATCTTATTAAATTTTTTGTTAGGGATAAAAAAAAATCAAGATTAAAAGTGTATCCCATTAAAATCATATGATAACTCAGATTCATACCATTAATAACTAAAAACAATTTTTAATAGTGCGTCTTATTAGTTCAATGGGATGTACCATTGACTTTATAGTACAACGATACTGAATAATAATAGGACGCACTATACTTTCAATAGTTTCATCTTATTAAATTTTTTGTTAGGAATAAAAAAAAAAATCAAGATTAAAAGTGTATCCCATTAAAATCATATGATAACTCAGATTCATACCATTAATAACTAAAAACAATTTTTAATAGTGCGTCTTATTAGTTCAATGGGATGTACCATTGACTTTATAGTACAACGATACTGAATAATAATAGGACGTACTATACTTTCAATAGTTTCATCTTACTAAATTTTTTGTTAGGAATAAAAAAAAAATCGAGATTAAAAGTGTATCCCATTAAAATCATATGATAACTCAGATTCGTACCATTAATAACAAAAAAAAATTTTTAATGGTGCGTCTTATTAGTTCAATGGGATGTACCATTGACTTTATAGTACAACGATACTGAATAATAATAGGACGCACTATACCTTCAATAGTTTCATCTTATTAAATTTTTTGTTACGAATAAAAAAAAATCAAGATTAAAAGTGTATCCCATTAAAATCATATGATAACTCAGATTCATACCATTGATAACAAAAAACAATATTTAAAGCTGGCCATACACGACCGAGCCATCCGATCCATTTGGCTCGGTTGGATTTCAGATTGGCTGGAAATCCAAATGGATCGGCGGCCGATCCACGCTAAACACGACCGATTTTGGATCGGTAAGGAGCCATTTGGCTCGTTGGCTCTGTCGTGTATGGCCAGCTTAATAGTGTTTCTTATTAGCTCAATGAGCGCGAACACACGGGACTAATTCTGCTGCTTCAATACTTCAAATCAAGCACACACGGGATGAATTATTCTGGTCGAAAAAATGTATACATACACCTATTTTCAGTGTGTTAGTATTCTATGCAGACCTCAGTGTCTATTAAGTTGTGTGTGTGTTAGTTTTCTACTTTTTTCTTCCACTCCCAGCAGGGAACAAAATTTTATCCCAATTCACACAGCACATTTTACTTCTCTCTCCAATAAACTCTGTTTTCTGAAGGCACCATCCCGTGTGTGCAGGCCCAATGGGATGGACAATTATTGACATTATAGTGAGGGAATACTCAATATAATTGAAAAATCGACTTTGTGAAAACCTGATTAATGGGAACACACATTTGAAAAATTGCTCGTATAAACAGAACTGTATTGCATACAGAAGTAGAAATTGGATAGTTATATGATTAAAAATTTGTTTTGTATAGTTTTAGACTATAAACATTGATTTATTTCATAAAAACATTATTTTTTGGTAAATAAAAATAAAAATTTATTTTCCTCTTTTAATAAAAATGTGATTTTCTATAAACAGGAGATATTCAGACTGAAAATTGTGTTTCAAAAAACATTGAAGCTACGAAATTATGACAATTGTAATAAAAGAATTTTGTTGAACATTTAAACCACAATTTGATAATTTTAATGATAAAACATTTGGATATTCACATAATTCAAATTTTGTTAAGACAATGATTCATTTTATTAAATACTTAAATTTTTCTTGTTTGCAAAGGTGTGTTCACGAATAAAAGACGGCATATGTAGTCTGTCCCTTAAGGAACTGTAAAATTATTGTTTGATAGTACGCATCCTATTAATCCAGCCTCACTGCAAGGAGATTTAATAGTACATCCCATTGAAACTAAATTATTTTAATAAGAATCCCATTGTTTTAATAGTATATACCATTAATCAAAACCTACAGCAGCAGAATTGTATGGCTTCAAGAATCCCGCCAATTAATATCGATAAGGATATGTGCACATCGAGTTTATTTGTCGAAAAAGATTTTTTGTAAGTATATGTATTTCACTAAATTAAATGTTTTCTTTTTTGATCAAAATTTGGCCATGTCATGTTTAGACTGAAATTGCCGCCTACTAAACATCGAAATCAATAAAATACAAATTTTAGATCATCGAACTGCGATTCGATTATAATAATGCTTAAAAATCAATAGCGTATTGTTTTGAATAAGTTAAAAGCAAGCAAATTTCATGAATACAATATTTTATAGTTTATGAACAAAACTAAGTTTTAGTTTTCCTTTTTGATGAAAAAGTGGCCATAAGCAGTGAATTCATGTCCAGACCGAAATTTATGCCTCACAAAACATGGATATTGCAAGATAATAATGAAAGTGAAGCCGCGTTTGAAAAATTGCATGTGTAAACAGAACTTAATTACATAATGAATGTGTTATTTGATTATTTTAAAGATTTAACATCAATGTTGCTTAGTTTTGGGATGTCCAAACATCTAATATAAATTTTTATTTTTATTTTTTGGTGAAAATGTGGTCATAACGCCCTGACTCCACAGGGCATACAGATGCCCAACATCGCAACCACAATCCAATCAACAATCAGCAGATTTTTTCTCGCTGGGCAATTCATGTCATGTCGTTTCATTTCCCTCTCACCACTTCTACTTTCTTTCGCAATAATACACGCCCTTCAGACTCTCGATAGCAGTAGAAAGACCTTTTCTAACATCCAGCTTCCTCTAGATACAAGGAAAACCAGAAAAAACTCACACGCACGTGAAACGTCAAATCTCATGGCAAGCTTTGAACAGCGTTCATGTCTTGTTCAAAAGTTGGTTTTCTTCGTCATGTCGTCGACAAGACATGGATTTTTCAGGCTCCATTGGATTTTTATTAGACATGTTCATAGTCTTGGCAACGTTCATGGCAGGTGGAGCCAGCATGTAAGCAACAGAAATTATGTCTAGGCCACGAAATATGAATATTACGAAATAATGATGAAAGTGAAGTCGTATTTGAAAAATTGCACGTGTAAACAGATCTTTAATGAAAAATCAAACTGATATTTGATTATTTTAGAGGTTAAACATCAGCGTTGTAAGGTTTTGGGATGTCCAAATATCGATCAAATTTATGAATACAAAACTTCACAAAATTGCGAAATTATTATTGATGTGAAGTTAAAATAATAAAATTACACGTGAGAACAGACTTTATTGAACACCGAAGCCCTGATTTGATAATTTTAATGAACATCGATGTATTTTTGTTTTGTATATGTGAACAATGAACATGTCTTATGAAAACAATCTTTTTGAGATTAATGAACATAATTATCCTTTTTTGCAAGAAACCGAGGTCTAAAATCTGTGCCTTTCAAAGCATCGATAGGCAAAACTTTTATTGTAATTATATAATTGAAAAGGACTTATTCATTCTATTCCCGCGTTGATTATGGTTCCTGTTCCTCAAATCATGCGCATAACATAAATAATATTTTATGTTTTGTAATCTTGTGCTTAGACCTTATCAATTGTTTTCAAACCTTAAGGTTGTACAAGTGTGAACACAACTTAATTGTGTTTTAGCCTTAAGATTCTCGTTATAATTTTCAGATTCAGCGTCACCATGGAAGAGTAAAGTCGGTTGTTTGTGAAGTTCGTGATACTAAAATAATAATAAGAAATTAATTGCAGAACTACATTAAAAAAAAACTTTTTCAAAATAAAAAGCAATATCGGTAAGCTAACAAAATATATTTAGTTGTTTTGTGCCACAGTTTTAAGAGAAGCCATCGCATGTGAATGTGAATCAAAGCCAGTGAACGCCATTTAAAACAGCTATAATTTGGTGCATACCTAAAAAAGATTACAGGATAAATGTGAAACAAGGTAATATTAATATATTTATTGCTTAAATAAACAAATTAGAATCCAAATTTTGCATTCTTGAAAATAATTTTTGTCTAACGGTAAAAATTGTGTTCAATGGTACATAAACTATTAATTTGGTTTAGTTTTTATAAAATTTAATAGTACATCCCATTGAAACACGTTTGTTTTTTTTAGAAACAATCAGTTTTAATAGTATGTACCATTAATCTTCATAATTCATGCCGTTTCACTGGGCAGGAACAATCAGGACCATACTCCAATCAGATTTTCTATATATTCCGGTGTCGCCATTTTGTTTCTAGACACGCTCAATGCAAATAAAAACCAGCTTTTTTTCATTCATAAAAGTAATGGTGGTTTAATGGTAAACGTTTTCCTTAATGGTACATATCCTATTAAGCTGTTCTGGTTCTTAGTATATTTAATGGTACATCCCATTGAAACATATTTCTTTTAAGAAGAATCACATCTTGTTAATAGTATGTACCATTAGCTTGCGCCAATTTATTGTTGTAGCTTCAAGAATCTCGCCAGTAGTTTCAATGTTGTGACCGAAAGCGGTTTGAAGTCAGTGGACGCAAAAAAAAGAATAGTTTATAATAAATACATATATTTCAACATAAATATTAACAGACGAGGTACGTTACCAAGAAAAATTAATGGTTATCGAATAGCTTCATAGTTGTTTTTAATATAAAGTCAAAAGTAGCTTCAGTGTCGTGATTGAATGCGTCATTAAAAACATTAGTTTACTGAAAAGTATAGCGTGAGATGAAAGAAAATATTTACAACATACATAGTTAACCAGGTACGTGATCTTATCAAGACGTAATTATTAATTTCAATTTCAATATAAATATAAAGTTATTTTGTGCATTCATAAAAATAATTTTTATTTAACGGTAAACGTTTTCCTTAATGGTACACATCCCATTAAGCTGTTCTGGTTTTTAGATATTTAATGGTACATCCTATTGAACTACATTTACTTTAACAAGAATCACATCTTGTCAATAGTATGTACCATTAGCCTGCATCAAGTTAATGTTCTAGCTTCTAGAATCTCGTCAGTAGTTTCAGTGTTGTGACCGAAAGCGGTTGGAAGACAGTGGACGCAAAATAAAGAATAATTTATTATAAATATATTTCAACATAAATATTAACAGACGAGGAACGTTACCAAGAAAAATTAATGGTTATCGAATAGTTTCATAGTTGTTTTTAATATAAAGTCAAAAGTAGCTTTAGTGTCGTGATTGAATGCGTCATTAAAAACATTAGTTTACTGAAAAGTATAGCATGAGATGAAAGAGAATATTTTCAACATAAATAGTTAACCAGGTACGTGATCTTATCCAGACGTAATTATTAATTTCAATTTCAATATAATTATAAAGTTATATTGTGCATTCCACGTTTTCCTTAATGGTACACAACCTAATATGTTTGTCTGGTTCTTAGAAATTTTAATAGTGTACACCCCATTGAAAAGCATTTCTTTAAATAAGAATCACATTAACAGAACAGTACACAACGCTTATAAGAAACACAGAATTGCCTAAAGTTTTGTTCTTTTTATCCGAGGTTTTTATCCTAACTAAGTTTCTTATTTCAAAAACCCTGATATTAGAAACAATTTTCTTATAAAAACATTTCTCTATAGGAAAAAACATGTTCCAAAATTCGATTTTTTATATCAAAAATATGAAGTAATCTTATTTTTCCATCAAAATTTTGTCATTATTTTCGAGTTCTTTTCGGTTTTAATATTTTCGACAGTGAATTTTTTCAATTCTCTATCTTTGCCAATCTTTTTTTTTTTTTTGATTTTCCCGATTTATGTATGATTTCGGATATTATAAATTTAGTTTTCAACAAAATAAGATTTTATACTAATAAGAAAAGTTAGTTTCGCACACCGGTCATGACATTTTTTCTTGCAAAAAATAAAATCATTATCTTAGTCCATTTTCACACGAGGAAACAAGTTGCCAGAAAATTTTTGACGTTTTTCTCTTGCAAATATTTTTTACCTTTCATAAAAGGAAACATAACTTCCAGAAATAATTTGAAGTTTCCGTTGAAAATCTTTCATTTGAATGCATCTTACGTGAAGTGTGAAAAATTTTTAAAAATATCTCTTCAAATCGTTGACCAGAGGATTTTGTTCACTCCCCTAAATTTGTGCCCTTCTCATCTAAAAACTGAAGATTTCTATAAACTTAGTTTCCTCTTGTTAAAAGTGACTATAAAAAAAAACTGAGTCTGACTGACATTATTGACATTTGCTTTCATAGTTTCGAACTACTCATCACTTTTGAAGGGTTTTTACGAAAGTTTCGATGTTTTTTTGTGTACATATTTAAAAACTGTTTCTAATAAACATCCAACTTTACAGGGAAATTGAGAATTGGTGATTTTAACAATTATTCCTAATATCAGTGCTTTTCTTAAAAATGTGTTTCTTATTTATACATTAATGTTGTTGTATATATAAAGGAACACGGTGCTTTCTTTCATGTTTCTTATGAACGAATATTTCTTAAAAGCGTGTTTCTTATAACCGTCATATACTGTATGTACCATTAGCCTGCATCAGTAAAATGTTCTAGCTTCTAGAACCTCGTCATTAGTCAGTGCTGTGTTGATGGCATGTAAGGCCCTCTCGAATGTTCTACCACTGCGTTTTATGTGTCGTTCATTGTAATAGTGAATCACATCCATTTTTGTTTAAAATTTGTTCCGTGTTCAAACAGCTGTAATAACAAATTTTGTTTTAAGGAAAAAAAAAAATAAACAAATTTCCGGATTCTCCTTATTTTTGAATTCAAAGCTTCATAAATGTATTTATCTGAATCAAATTTTTGATGGAAATATTTCACTTTTACAATGGACGACACATATTATGCATACTGAAAACGGAGGGGTACAACAACTTAAATGCTGAATATGTTTTTTCTGCATTATTAACCGTCTGATTTTCTTGATTGTTTTTTCATTAATTTTAAAATTTATGATTACTTTTAAAAATTTTATCAACGCAAATACATTCAACCCTGTAACCAGTATATCAAGCTTCTTGAATCAGTAAAAATAATATATTTTTGGTCAAAAAAACAACATTTTCCACACAGGTCTTTTGTTAATTTTTTTGATAAAAAATATATTTTTTTTTAAACAGCTTAAGAGATTTTAATAAAATTCAGTAAATTATTATCTTAGGAATACAAGCTACTTTTTCTTAAAACAGTTTAAGCTATATAGTAAACCATCGGAAACATATTTTTGATTTTCAAAAGCGAGTCCACTGATTTTGTTAAAATGAGTATGTAGACACTAATAATAAAAAATATAGGAAGGTATGTATTTGTTTTAATTCGATAGGTATTTCAAAAATGAGTTCATATTTGAATGAAAAACATTAGCAACACTCATTGGATCAATAGTCTATCCAGAAGTAAGAGAGTTTGTTGAATGGCCAACTTTTACGTTAGCACATAATCGCATTAGGACATATTCATACATGTTGTCTAAGCTATTGCTAGCAAAATCTGGAGGTTTTTTTAATGAAATTTCCATAGGATAAACTCCAGTTTGGCCTAGCAACAGCTTAACCAACATCTATGAATGTGCCCCATTATCATTAATATAATTTTGTCTAGTACATGACGCTTATAAGAGACACCGAATGTAATCGCAAGCTTTGTTTTTCTTTTAACCTAATTTTTCTTCTATCCTTACCGCGTATAAAATAAATACGTTTCTTATATCAAAAACACGGATACTAGAAACAAATTTCTATTAAAAAATGTTTCTTTCTAGGAAAAAAAGGGCACATATAAGATTTTTTATAAAAAGAATATTAATAAATAGATTTAATTTTTCTAGAAAATTTCATCTTTTCGAACCATTTGTTCTAAAAAATAATTCTTAAAAACGCAAGGAAATGCAAAATGGTACTATAAAAATGTTCCTATTATCAGTGTTTTTCTTAAAAGCGTGTTACTTACGAGGCTTTATATGGAATGGGGCAATGGTGTGTTTCTTATAACCGTCATATACTGTAGTAGTTAATATTAAATTTTATTTTATTATATCAACCCCCACCAATAATAGATGGCTGGTCAAGTCGGTGAAATTATAGAAATTAGACAAGATGCTAATATAAATGGAAGTATAATTCTGACAGAAGAAAGCGATGGAACAATGACTTTCATTATTAGTGATAATGATAAAGATTTTCAAATAAAAGATCTTATTTGCAAACAATTTGGGTTCGATGAATTAATTTTTAAACGAGTTATTGGTAAGAAAGTTTGCAACCCTTAAGCATCTTATAATGAAATTAACATTTTTCTTTAATAATCATATGAAATAGAAAATGGTTTTGACATTGAAAGCCTTCTTGTGGCGACCGATGCTGAGATAAACGATTTGTTTCCTGCTCCACTCTTGGGAACAAGAGCTAAATTTAAATTTCACTTAAACCTATGGAGAAGGAATGTAGGTTGTTTAATTTTTAAATTATTTCAACTAATCACAGTTTGGTACCTATTTTTTTTTTAATTTAACAAAGGCCTCAAGTCAAGTTTCAAACAACTGCAGACAATGGATTCAATCCATTAATCTATGCGAAAATAAATGTTCGACTGAAACGAACAGCATAACAATGTCACCTTCATCGTCCCAACACAGTTTCGGAGATGAGACAAATAATTTAAACAGTTATTCACTTCAAGAGTTACTAAATAAAACTGAGAAGGGACTTGAAATACTAGAGTTCTATAAAAACGAAAAACAATTGGATGAAAGCAATAAGGCGATGCTTATTTCAATAATAATTGAAAGCTATTCATCAAACTTTAAAGAGATGTCAATGAAGGACATAGAGTCTGCGACAAATGCAATTCAAAGCATTTTCCCCACTGAAGACAAAGTAAGATTTTCATATAGCTATAAATTATCGGCTTTCTGTCAAAACCTCGTTAGTCCTTATATGATATTAAAGTATGTTTTCGCTCAAAAAATATCACTGAATTTAAACATCAATGCCCCGCAACTGTTTCATTGTTCCTTTTAAATCTATCAATCAGTTTTTAAATCTTAAGGTGTCTAAATATTACATTTTATTAATTTTTAAAGTGGGTTTTTATGTCCCTTAATCGATTTTTCAATTTGGACTTACGAGGTTTTGACAGAAAGCCAACGATATGTGTATAAATAATAATGATGTAGAAATGGAACTTTTCTTTTATTTTTAAGAAGTGGCTAGTGTCTCTTCAAGTAGTTTCTCAATTTTTTTTCATCTGCGATTGATTTTAGCTCATTTTACTTTAAATCTATGTATATACGAGATTTGTAAGTATATTTGCTTACGTATTTATGTGTAGGGTATTCTACGAAGAGGTTTTGTATATCAATAAAAATAAACTTTTTAATGAAAAGTAGTGATATTTTAATAATGATCCCACAGTCATTTTACAAAAAATATTTTTGGAGGTAAGAACTCCTTCCCTGAAGTCCTAAAAATCAACGAGATTACATACAATGAAAGCTTATATTCCAATCTCTAATTTTTTTTTTAATATGCATTATGTAGCTGTTTTATTGAATAGTTTTTAATAAATTAAATTTCAAAGTCAAATTTTATGAAAAGAAATGTGAGCTTTTTTAAATTAAATACTGAAAAATATGTAGAAATCTTTCTTAGTTTTTGAGAAATTAAAAAAAAAACGAAATTATTGCTTGTTTGTTTTCTTATTATTATGGCGCAAAAAATTACCATTCATAATTTAGTCCTTTTTGTTTTTTTTTCTTTTTTGGGAAAAAGTACCTTTTGTTATTTAGAAAGATTTTTACATTTGGTTTGAGAATATTAAAAATAAACAGTAGCACTTATTTACGCAAAATTATAAAAAATAAACTGAAAACCAATTCACATTTTTTTCATAAATTACACTGGTCTGCAAAAATTAACTTTTTTTTGCCTTCAAATAATTTTTTTAAGTCATGACATATTAGACTTTTTGATTCTTAATCTGGTTTCAGAAAAATTCTACCACGTACAGTTTTTTTTTTTAATTGATTTTTGAAAAATATGAAATATTTGAAGAATAGACTCCTCTTAGATTAACTTGACCTCGTAAGAAAATTATTCCACATAGTATAGGCTTTCTCGTGAAATCAGATTTGTCTATTTTCATCAATGTTTACTCACATTTTAAACCTTTGTTGAAAAAAACAGCAGAAATTTCGAAATTCCGCAGTTTTGTATGATTTACACTGTAAAATAACATTCAATTTGCGATATATGTAGTATGGAACTTCTTTTCCATACTCATAAAGTCAAGTATGAAAAGAAAATTTTGAACAGAGGATTTAAAAAAGAAGTATTTAAGCGTATTAAAATCCTAATAGGATTATCTAATTTCTTTATTTCACTGATACAATCAAACCTGGTATTGACATCAAAAAGTTCGTTACAGGTTGCAATTTTTATATTATTGTTTTTCAAAGTCTAAATCATAAGAGACAAATATGGAGCACTACCCCTCCCAACACCCTTCCGGACTTCAAGTTCAGCATGCCAAAATCCTTAAGAAGAGTATAGTTTGGTTTAAAGGCGATTTTCTTTGCAGACCAGTGTTATCAAAAAATATACTACATCATTGTGTGTGCTTTCGTTGATTTTTTTTTAATTTTAAGTAAATTTTTCAGAAATTGCCCATCCCTACCTCAGGGAGAGGAGATAAAATTCCTTCATTACATTTTTTTAAAAATGTTCTCATGAATCGTCCCCCAAAATATCGTGGAAAAATTAAGGCACACCCTGTAATTTATTAAATTCCTGTTTTTTTCTAATTAAAAGTGATCGGAATAACAACTGAATGCTTACACTTCAATCAGATTAAGTTTAAATGACTAAGATTAAATAAACCTCTTGTTAGTATACACTGTACATGAATTTATATACTTCATTAATTTTGTAAAAGCACTTACATTTTCAATAACTAAGTTCACTTCTTATAAAGAACCTCTTTTTACGAAAATGGAAAATTCAATTACCAATGTGCGGAAATATATTGCTCAAATATATCTGTTTTTTTTTTTTATTAGTATTACAAAACAGCTTTAATACATACATAATGCATATTTAATTTTTCTATAACTAGCAATATTATTTGCATAAAAGGGGACATGGCCTGAACCCGATTGGAAAACTTCACGATAAAGCAGTTAACGCACGAATAAAGCTTAGAAGTTTAAAAAGAAAGAAAAATGAAGAATTTTTAGAGCCAGGTAAGGAAGGATTTGTTGTTTATTTTTTAATTGTATGCTAATTTTCGTAATATATTACATATGTTAGTAGAAAACCCTATATCCGAAGTTATTGAAGAAGTAACTACTGAATCCGAAGAACCGTTGGATTCAGAAGTTGAACAGACAATTATATGGCTGGCCCATAACAATGAGCCTTGGAGTGAAGTTCAAGAGAAATGGAGCAAAGTCTTAACGCAAAGGCAAAAAGACATTACGAGCGGACAAGCAAATATCCTTACAAAATGGCCCCTATTTAAACATTCTCTTGGTCATACATTGGTAAGTTTATTCTTTTAATTTAAACAAAATTAAACAAAAATATTCTTTGGGCTCCAGCACGAAGTATGAAGAACTACAAGTTCATTGTTGTAGGTTTATATTAACGAACTGTATCAAGCATATGGCGAAACAATCAGTAAAAAGAATTTATGCAGGAAATTCTAAGTGTTTGAATTTAGCTTAGCAAATAAAATTTTCTCAGGCTTTTAAAAATATAAAAACGGGTTCTTCTGAAATATTTTTGTGTCAAAATTATCAAAAGGAAAACCTGTGTTTCTAGTAAAAATTGATAATTTAAAAATTTGGGATCGAAAATATTTTAATTATTTAATTTAATTAATTTTTATTTATTTCTCCTTTCATAATGAAACAAATTATGGCACTCAATTTTATCATACATTTTTTCTAAAATAGACCAGAAGAAATATTTTAAGAAATTAAGAACATCTAAAATTTTGAATTTTAGCTATTTATAATACTCAACGATTTTTAAGTCATTTAGTTTCAGACCAATTTTAAAAAATATAAAAAAGAAGTTTATTAGCTATTTTCAAAAATATTAACTTTTTCTGTACTTAAAAATATGAAGATTTTGGAGAATTCAATCTGAAATTTACACATATTTTTTTACATTAGCAATGTTGGAAGACGGTTTTTTGGCAACAGTTTGCATTCCATTTTTTTGATCTGATTTTTTTTCGAATTGCGGTTAATGCTGTTAAAAGAAGATAGCTATGTTTTTCATAATTTTGTTTTAAATCATTGGGCATCTATTATATAAATAGTATTTTGAATGTTCTTAGTTTCTTAAAATATTTGTTCTGATCTATTTTAGAAAACTCATGAAAAAATACAGATTTTTTTGTTTTTCTCTTGATATTTTTTACAAAAAAAAATATTTCGGAAAAACCGATATCTGTAGGTACATGTCAATATACGTAAAAATGCCCAGGATACCTGAACAACAGGAACTATATTGAAACAATGAATAAGGTTAATTAATTAAGAGTTTCCAAAGTTTAACAACAGGAGAAGTTAATTAGCAATGCAAGAACATAAGTTTTTTTGGCAATTTTTATATTCAGTCGTAAAAATGCATCATAAATTATTGAATCCGTTATTTTGAAAAGAAAGATAGATAGATAGATAAAAGTCAGTAAATAGTAAAGAAAAATCAACTTACAAAACTTATTTTAGTAAAGAATACTCATGAATTTTGAATCGACGACAAGTCCACTACAAAAAATCATAATTATATGTATTTCTATGAAAATGTTGATAGATATATGTTATTTAAATGTACCGTCAGCTTTCTGTTCAAACCTAAGTCCAATTTGAAAAATTGCTTTTAGATAGAAAAACTGATTTAAAAGATAATTAAATAGAAATCTTAGATCCTAAAAGTTTTTGAAACTGGATAAAACATTGATATTTTAATTCACTTGCAAGTTTTGGATTCGTGCAAAAAAAATTCGAGATAACAATCAAACATGACATTGCGATGATAGATAATACCAAAATAGGGGGTGTCAAAATTCTGTCTATCTGTTTTTATTTGATTTGCAAACTAAACCAGTTATGCGATTTTTTCAATTGTTTAACTTAAAAAAGGTTTTCGTGATTCCAGCGGATATTGTACGGTACTTGCCATACAACCCTTATGGAAAAGCTTATTTTTCTCATGGTTTACTTTTTTATTAGATTTTTTTACCAAAAACTGTTATAAACGGTACCTGTCATATAATTGCTATTTTGGTTTTTGATTCTCGCATTAATGGCTGCACAGATTTCAGTAAAAAAATTTATTTAAAAGCACCTTCAAAATTTTTATAATAAAGCATACCAAGATTATGAAAAAAATATATTTTGGATTTTATAAAATATTAATTTTTTTTTTAAATTCAATATTTCAAAAACAGATTGATATGCATTATTTCAAGATTGTTTTTTTGATGTAGGTATACATATTAAATACTAAAAAAAATAGCATTTTTTTTTAATATAAAGAAAATTTTATATATAAAAAAATTGTTTTTAAGAAAACCGCTCCGATTTAAATTTTTTTTGCATGTACATATATTCATATTTTCTCAAGTAATCAAATCAAATGGCATACTTGTTTTTGAACTCTAAGCTATTTTACGAGTTGTTTATACAGTTAAAAGAACAATTTAAATGCTTTCTTTTATATTTTTTCTTTAATTACTATAGTAATTACTTTTAAAGTTCTTAAGATCCAAGTAACTAGAACATAGGAGCAGGTAGGTACTAACGATGCAGTTGTGTATCTAAAATACATTAAAATGTAAATTGACTAACGAGGTCTTGACAGAAAGCCGAATATATACTGTGTACTGTGCCTATAAAGATGCTTTCAATAAAAAATTACAATACGGTTTTTGTTTCCTTTGAAAAGTTTCATAAAGTGATCTTTTATCCCCTTTTCATAATAAATGACTCAATTGGTTTCAAATAAATAATAATTATTTGGTCTATGGCTGATATTAGACGCTTGGGTAGGTACTTCAAGTTAAAGGTTCAAATGAGCTCAACTTGAAGTATATTCGGTCGCTCCACTTTAACAGATGAATTTCGTTTTCAAATTTTCTTCATATTCTGTTATTAGAAGAAGGTACCTACTATATAAAATTAATAAGTAATCTGAGTAGTCGATTCCGAACAATCAGAAAATTCTCGAAATAATAGTTTCAAACATTTAATACTTCTTGATTTTCATATATTAAATTTTTCTGTTTGTGTTTGAGTTCTGGGGGCCCCCAGATATAATTATTTTAAGATCTATTTTTGGTGTTTGAAAGATTTTTCATTTTCATCTTACGAGGTTTTGACAGAAAGGTGACGTTATGCTGTTTTGTTTAATGGCAGTGGGTGAATCCTTTTGGGGACGTACCTTTTGGGGACTGAACTTTTAGTACCTTTAATCACAATACGCACTCACGCATGCCTAATAAACTTAATTTTACTATATTCCAGATTGAAATCGACTACGACACCATAAGGCCATTCAACAAATCGAAAATTTTTGAGCTACTGCCCTCATTCATTGAAAAAATTATATCGTACTTCAAGAGCAAAATAAGGGATAAAGCTTCTCTAAGTCTTCTTAAGGAACTCGAAAAAGAAATCGATACAAGTAAGATAAAATTGTTTAAGAAACAACATTTTATTCAATACTTTTTTTTCTTTAACTATTAAAAATTCCAAAAGTATCCCCCATCACTAATTATTTTTGCTTTTTTTTAGACTCCAGAGACTTCATCGTATTTAATTTGCTGCACTCTTTATTGAAGCCACCAATCGTTTCCGTTGGGAAAAAGACAGTCAAAAAAGGAAAGTGGAAGCCCAGTATACAGGACGCCCAGGAATCCTGCTTTGTTTTCTGCTCAACTGTAGCCCAATATGATGAAAAGGTAGATCTATTACGTAAGAAATATTTGTCCAAGGGCCTAACCCTTCAGCCTGTTATTATTGTAATAGGCCCCCATGTAAATAAGGTTGAACAATTTTTCACCTTTTATGATGGAATATTGTATAAATTTTCTACATTTATTAAATGTTTTGACGTTACTTTTAAATTATATCACGTTATGAATTTTAATTACCCTAAGGAAGGTAAAAATTTTTATATTTTTGTCCAAAACTACTTTTATAATTTTCACAACGAAGAAAACGCAAACACGAGTATAACAAGTCTAATAAACTACTTGAATCAGTAAAAATTCTGAGAGTACTTATAGACTATAAAATAATAGATATTAATCCTGATGCCTGATTCATCAGCAAAGGACATAAATAGCATTTCTTGTATCCTCACTAAATCTTTATTTAGTTTCTTTCATACGTGTATGACGTTGTTGTTCGTCAGATTGAAAGAAACTATTCATCCTCTCGTTCGAGAAATTCAAAATTTCGTTCGAAATAGTGTACATTTTTATCTGGTTCTCGAAAAGGCTACAAGTTTTCAGTCAGGTCATTAAAGTGGGGTTTTAGCGTTTTGATCCATATTTCCTTTTATTAATATGGGATACCAATCCTGATCTTGTGTACTCACTTAATCTTTTCTTAGTTTTCTCCTTACGTATATGACGTTATTATTGTTCAGATTGAAAGAAACTAAATTTACTCTCATCTGAGAACAAAACAATTTTTCGAAGTCTAAGACTTGTATAACTACACTGTCAATATCTTTCCATTTCAAATTGAATACATTTTAACTACGACAGATATCCCAAAAAATCAGAAAACTGTAACAAATTTAAAAAAATTACAATTAAAACCCGTTAACATTAGGATAGTTGAGTGTTACCACTTGTCCAATTTGCTGCACGCTTTGTTGAAGCCATCGTTGATGAAATATCCGTTGCGAAAGGACAGCAAAAAGAAATAAGTCGAAGTCCAGGAATCCTGCTTTGCTTTCTGTTCGACTGTAGCCCAATATGGTGAAAAGATAGATCTATTACGTAATAAGCATTCAGCCAATTATAATTGTAATTGGTCCCCATGTAAATAAGATTGAACAATTTTTTACTTTTTATGATGGAATATTGTATAAATTTTCAACATTTATTAATTTTTTCTATCGTTCCTTTTAAATTATATCACGAAATTTTTAAACCAGGTCATTAAAGTGGTGTTTTCAGCTCTTTAATCCATTTTTCCTTTTTTTAATATAAGACATTAATCCTGATCCAGCAGAATACAAACTCAAGGTTCTTTGTGTTTAGAATAGTGCAGTAAGTTTTTGATTCAGTTCTCGAAAAGACTTTACAAGTTTTAGTCAGCTCATTAAAGTGGTGCTTTTAGCACTTTAATCCATTTTTCTTTTTATTAATATGAGATATTAATCCTGATCCAGCAGAAAACATAAGTAGCTTTTCTTTTGTCCTCACTTAATCTTAATTTAGTTTTCTCCAAACGTATATGACGTATTGGTTCGTCGGATTGAAAGATGCTTTACATTTACTCTCGTCTGAGAAACTCAAACTCAAGGTGCTTTTTGTTCGGAATAGTGTAGGAAGTTTTTGATCTAGTTCTTGGAAAGGCTTTACAAGCTTTTAGTCAAGTCATTTAAGTGGGCTTTTAGCGTTTTGATCCATATTTCCTTCTATTAATATGAGATATCAATCCTGATCTCGTGTGTTCACTGAATTTTTGCCTAGTATTCTCCTTACGTATATGACGTTGTTGTTTTGTTGTTTGTCAGATTGAAAGAAACTAAATTTACTCATCTGAGAACAAAACAACTTGCAAAACTTAGAGGAATTCATTTTAACTATTTCTGCAATGCTAGGAATTGGTTTCTGTTTTTATATTGCCTCATTATGGTTTATCGAATTCTTAGACTTGTAAAACTGCTTTGTCAAATTCCTTCTTTTCCAAATTGAATACATTTTGATTTCAACTGAAGTCCCACAATATCAAAAAATTGTAACAGATTTAAAAAATTGCAATTAAAACCCGTCAACATAAAGGATATTTGAGTATTGCCAATTTGTTGCATGCTTTGTTGAAGCCACCAATAATTGTATCCGTTGCGAAAGAGACAGCAAAAAAAGGAAAGTGGAAGCCCAGTTTACTGGGCGTCCAGGAATCCTGTTTTGTTTTCTGTTCAAGTGTAGCCCAATATGGGGATAAGGTAGACTCCAGAGACTTCATCATATTTTATTGCTGCACTCTTTGTTGAAGCCACCAATTATATCCTTTGGGAAAAAGACAGTGAAATTAAGGAAGTGGAAGTCCAGCATATAGGACGCCCAGGAATCCTCTTGTTTTCTGTTCAAGTGTATTCCAATATGGGGATAAGGAAGATCTGTTACGTAAAAAATATTTGACCAACGGTCTTACCCTTCAGCCTGTTATTATTGTAATAGGTTTCCATATAAATTAATTGGAAACATTTTTCACTTTCTATGATGGTATATTTTATACACTTTCAACAATATTAAATGTTTTGACGTTACTTTAAAATTATATCTCGTAATGAGTTTTAATTACTCTAAGGAGGGTTAAAATCTGTTGTTTTTTTTGTCCAAAATTACTCCTTCAATTTTCACAACAAAGAAAACGCAAATATAAAAGGTTTTATAAACTACTTGAATCTGTAATGATTCTGAAGGTATTTATAGACAGTAAAGAAAACAGTCATCTTATATGAATACTTTTAAACCTCAACATCAACAAACAATTATTAAAAACAAATTTTGAAATTAAATATTATGCATTTTTGCATAGCCCTTGTAAACATGGACTTACATATATATTACAGAACAATGCAAACTCAAGGTCCTTTTTGTTTGAAGTAGTGCAGTTTCTCGTCTATTTCTAGTTTCGGGAAAAAAATTTTATTCGATTAAAGAAAAATAGTTTTTTAATAATAATCTTAATTATTTACTATGCACCTATCTGAGAAAAGATCAAAACCTTCAACCAAAAGTAGTGAGATAAATTCTTTAATTTTTTAATGTTATATCGCACCATTAGGAGCAAAAAAGAAACAGATGGTTTCCGGATTCTTTATTACCAACTGTTAGAAAAATAATATCTTAAAAATGAAGTGCTTTTTATGTGGTATCAGATCGAATTCATACGATTCATCCAGGGCTTTAGTTCTTCATTTAAAATCAGCCCACAATCTCAACAAACAAAGTTTTTTCTTATGTTCCGAGGAAGGTTGTTTTCAAAAGTTCCAAAACATTTACACCTTCAAAAGGCATATTGATAGAGTCCATGAAAGTAAAATTAGTAAAAATCAAAATTTCGATGAGACAACGAATCAGAGCATTTCAATTCTCAACAAAATAAAGTTGAATGAAACCAATTTACATTCTTTTAAAATTTCAGAACCTGTGCTTCAAAATTCAATTGAAAATACTTTACAGGTATTATCAAAATCCAATGATAATTTGTATAATATGAATGCAGTAACATTTGCTTTATCTCTCCACAAAAATGATAATTTTAACAGAAAAAACGTTTCAAATATAATTGAACAAGTTCAAACGGGTGTCATTGATCCACTTTATAAGGTTGCAATCAATAACATCATTCCTCTTATTGAAAGCGACTCAAATAAAACTTCTGCTATTAATTTTCTAAATGAACTTTTGCTTCCATTCAAGTCAATAAGTACAGAATATAAGTTATTTAGAGTATTAGAAACTAAAGGTTTGTTTAAAAAACCATTATATTACACTATTAATGAAGAAGTTTGCGAAGTTATTTTCAACAATACTCCCACGTTAGATTCTAATAAAGTAACTGGAGTAATAATGCCTATAGAATTTCAAATACAACAATTTTTCCAATCCAAAAATGTTTTGAGTGAAACATTAAGGAATACAAAAATATTAAATGATTGTCTTGTAGGTAACTACAATAGCCTAATAAATGCAAGTGTTTGGAAAGAAAAGACTCAACATTTAGAAAACAAAATAACAATACCCTTTATTTTATTTTTCGATGACTTTTGTATAGATAATCCTCTGGGTTCTCATGCAAAGGATCAATCGATTTGCGGTGTATATTATACTTTTCCGACTATTCCTACGCAACACTTATCAAAACTACGTAACATATTTGCTGCCGGTTTCTTTAAAACAAAAGATAGATCTTCATTTGGTAATATATTTTCTATTAAACCATTTGTTGACAGGATACAAAGCCTAGAAAACAATGGATTGCAAATATATGTAGAAAGCAAAAGTTACCATGTAAATTTCATCTTAGCTTTCGTTGTTGGTGATAACCTAGGTCTTAACACTTATATGGGTTTTTCTAGCAGTTTTAATTCAAACTTTTACTGTAGAGTCTGCAAACGAAGCAGAAGTGAAATGCAATCTGATATCAAGGAACATGCTAGTTCCTTACGTAATATTGAAAACTATAAAACCGATCTTGAGACTAAAAATGAAAAACTAACCGGTATTAAAGAGAACTGCGTTTTCAATGATATAAAGTCTTTTCATGTAACAAATAATTTCTATTTTGACATAATGCATGATATTTTCGAAGGTGTTTGCAGGTATGATATATCAAAAATTTTGGTTTACTTCATCGAAGATTCCAAACTCTTTTCGATTGAAGTTTTAAACAACCGTAAGCAGATGTTCAGCTATGGTGAGACTGAGATAGGCAATATTTCCCCACCGTTTGTATTATCAATGTTAAAAGTAAATAATTTGAAAATGACTGCTCGTGAAACTATGACTTTAATTCATTATCTGCCATTAATGATAGGTGACCTCATACCAGAAAATAATAAGGTGTGGGAACTTCTCATTACATTGGTTAAAATAATTGATATAGTTCTTTTACCTAAAATAAGGGAATCCCAACTCAATTCCTTGGAGCATTTAGTAGCTAAACATAATTCTTTATTTATAAAGCTATTCAATGAACCTCTGAAACCAAAGTTTCATTTTTTGGTACATTATCCTTCTGCGATTCGAAAGTGTGGACCACTGAGGCACTTGTGGTGTATGCGCTTCGAGGCATTACACAAACAAAACAAGCATGCAGCAAAAGTAACGAATTCAAGAATAAATATTTCATACACCCTTAGTGTTAAAGCTGGCCTTAAGTTTTCTCATACACTTCTTACTCAGAGTTTTTTCGAAGATGATTTAGTTTTCGATGATAAATCCATGTTTATTTGCAATTTTGATGAGCTTTATAATGGAATTATTGATAACAATAATATATGTACAAATCTATCTAAAGTAAACTGTGTGAAAAAAGTAACATTTAAAGGGAAATTATATAAACCCCATTTTTTTTTGACCAAAAGTAATGAGTCTGTTTTCCTTTTCGAGATCCAACAATGTTTTTTAAAAGAATTCAAACTTTATTTCCTATGCACAGAGTGGAATATAAAATATTTTAGTGAACACTTACAAGCCTTTGTCGTAGGTAACCGTAAAAACACTTTTTCTTTGCATTCAGTTAGTGAGTTTGACAGCCCTCCAATCCACATTCACATTTTGAATGATGGGAAAAGTGCTGTTCGGTTGAAAAAAATTTGAATGTTTCTTAAAATAAAGACAAATCTTCATTTGGTAATATATGTATATCAAATTAAACCACTTGTTGATATTATAAAACACCTAAAAAAATGTATTCATAATATTAATGCCTAAATTTGTGAACTTTGGACGTTTAGATAATCAATCTGCCCAACATACGTTTATGGCTTAACAAATTAAATTATTTTGAGAAATACCATAGAAAATGTTATCTTATTTCTAATTATTATATGAAAATCTTGTATTATAGACCAAATCTTGTTTGGTTCATTAGTTTAAGGATAATCATGTTATTTAAATTCCAAAATTCAAATTATTATGATATGTACAAACAAATTATATGAAATGATGTTAAGTTTCAATGTTAAAGGGTGAGATCTTTTCTTACCAAAGTCAGAGCCGAATCAAATGATCGGTGAATTTTTCCAGCTCATAGAGCTGAGAAAGTGCAAAAACTCGATAATATGATGCTATAATTACTTGTTTCAAATTCTTGTATCTACGTATATGTTTTTCTAGTTCTTAAGATAATTTTAAATGTTAAAAGTTAATTTTAAGAAATCGTTGATTATTTACAAAAGATGAAAGTAGTTGAATAAAAATCTATTATTGTATGAAATATCTGGTTCTCTTTTATTTTGATGAATTTTGAGACTCATTTACAACAGAAATCGTTGATTGATTCTTTATATTTTAGGTACCCTTATTGTGGTTTTCTATGATTCTTTGATTCGCTTATATCCGATTGACAAAAATTAACAAAGTTAAAAATTTATTTAAATGGAAAATTGCTTTGTGAAATGAAGTTTCTGCTTTCCCAAATTAAGGCAAAACTGTTATTTTGATAAGATAAAGGTTTGTATACTATTTTTTTTTAATTATCTGCTTTATATTTTACTGAATATCTAGCACTTTAAACATTTTCTTTTTGGTTACATATTATATAGAATAGATTCAATAGTAGGTTTATACCTACCATTTATTTCAATAGGACCTGTCCCATTGAATCAATCGTAATCCTATTGGAACAATGGTATAGATACTATTGAAACAATACTATGAAAGTATTGATTCAATAGTATATACTATTAATTTCAATAGGATATGTCCCATTGAGTCAATAGTAAATCCTATTGGAACAATGGTATAGATACTATTGAAACGATATTATGAAAGTATTGATTCAATGGTATATACCATTAATATCAATAGGATATGTCCCATTGAATCAATAGTAGATCCTATTGGAACAATGGTATAGATACTATTGAAACAATAGGACCTGTCCCATTGAATCAATAGTAAATCCTATTGGAACAATGGTATAGATACTATTGAAGCAATAGTATGAAAGTATTGATTCAATAGTATATACTATTAAATTCAATAGGACCTGTCCCATTGAATCAATAGTAAATCCTATTGGAACAATGGTATATATACTATTGAAACAATAGTATATATACTATTGAAACAATAGTATGAAAGTATTGATTCAATAGTATATACTATTAAATTCAATAGGACCTGTCCCATTGAATCAATAGTAAATCCTATTGGAACAATGGTATATATACTATTGAAACAATAGTATGAAAGTATTGATTCAATAGTATATACTATTAAATTCAATAGGACCTGTCCCATTGAATCAATAGTAAATCCTATTGGAACAATGTTATAGATACTATTGAAACAATAGTATGAA